>CM041020.1:1210439-1225439 GCA_022984855.1 Dimocarpus longan | reverse complement strand
AAACATTTAATTTCACTAGAACGAGTCGACGTAGGGGCTGTTTTACCTTGAGAGGCCGTGTTAGTGATGGCTGTCTTCGGCTCGAATTTGGCCTTGGAAGTGGATGGGTTTTCTTCTTTCTTTGGATAACCCGACCGCCAAGGTGCGACACTCGGATTTTGTGGGATTGATTTGGGCCGATAACTACTTCCCCTCTTGAGTTGCTGCTCTACTTTGATGGCCATGTGTACCATATCCTCTAACTCCACATAATGTTGCAACTCCACCCTATCATGGATCTCCTTATTTAACCCCATAAAAAATCTGGCCATGGTAGCTTCTCGATCCTCCTCTACATTAGCCCGGATCATTGCAATCTCCATCTCCTTGTAGTAGTCTTCCACACTTAGACTCCCTTGTCTAAGTCCCTGCAATTTCTTGTACAACTCCCGGTAGTAATGGCTTGGAACGAACCGCTTCCTCATCACCGCTTTCATCTCCCCCCATGTCTCTATCGCACGTTCCCTATTCCGCCTCCTATTTATAACAAGTTGATCCCACCACGTAACAGCATAGTCAGAAAATTCAATTACAGCAAGTTTTACCTTCTTTGCTTCAAAATAGTTATGGCAATCAAAAATGAAGTCCATCTTCTTTTCCCACTCAAGGTAAGCTTCCGGATCTGACCTGCCTTGAAAAGACGGAATCTTCATCTTAATACTACCCAAATTGTTATCTTCCCGATGCCTAGCTCCTCTATTCCGACCACCATACCTCCTATTGCTAGCAATCGAATCCCTATCATCTTCTTCCTCAAACTCATTCCCAATGTACTCCTCATCTTCATCTCTCACTCCCCTAGGCTGAATTCTATCCCTCCTATGCATATTAGGAATGTTTTGTGGCTGCCCCCGTTCTGTTCCCTCTTCTACCCTATCCAACCTCTCGTGTAAGTGCTCTAATTCTACCCTCATCATCCGCCTCATCTCTCCCAACAACGCCTGCATTTGTATGTTTGGAAGGGTTGGTTGTTGATTGTTTTCGATTGAATTTTCTTCTTGATTGTGTGACATATTTGACCCTGCAAAATCAGGTTAGAAAAGATACAAAAAAAAAATAATAAAAATAAAGGACCTCACTATACTCCCTCACGTGTTTCACTCAAGAATATGATTCGCTCAATTCCACTCGTGTTTCACTCAATTAAATTTGGCTTTTACCCTCTGATACACTCACACTCTCTTGCCTTTTCCCACTCATAGTATCCTCTATAGGTTCTTATCAAACTAATCAAACGAATATCAAAATTTCCAGCAACAATTCACCCCAAACTCACCACGAAAAAATTTGGATTCAATGGCTAGGGAAAGAGAAAATAATACAATGTTGTGTGATGGAATTTTATGGGTTTGATGGTAACAAGAAATTTGGATTGAGAATCAAAAAGGGGAAACAAAATTGTAAAATTGAAACAAGATTGTAGGAATTAATTCTCAAATCACACTTTTTTTTTTTTTTTTTTCGGATTTTTTTTTCTCTCTGTTTTTTTTTTTTTTGATTTTTTTTTGTTTCTGATTTTTTTTTTTTAATAAAATAAAGAAGATAGGCAAACCTGAGACTAAACCGTGCTCTGATACCAACTGATACGAACCACGCCAAGAACTGACGAAACCCGTGAATCAAATAGGATTCCAAGATCGCCTAGAATCAGATTTGTATGGAAACCTCGACCCGTTGCTTATATGGAAGCAAGAACCTTGGTATGATGAAGACGCCACAATCAACGATGGAAGAATTGATTGATAAGTCTAGAAAGAACGCCACAGGAAAATCCTGATAAGTTCGAAAAGTTCTACGAAGAACCAAAGAGAATACTCTCACAAATATTATTAATCATGAATTCCATTCCCTTTAGGATTACATTGGTTTATATAGCTGAAAAGACTAAGCAACAAAAAGGAAAAATTTAATTAGGCAATTAAGCCCATTAAGCCTATAAAAGAAAAAGGAAAGTCAACCTCTTACAATAAGGAAAGAAGAATAAAATTGATAACTAATTGCCTTGAACATAATAGGTAAGAAATCAACTCAAAATTGGAAGTCTTTATGACCAAGCAATCATCTCCACAATGGAAAGTCTTCATGACCAAGGAATCTACTTCATGGGCAAGGAATTAGCTAGAATTAGGCCCATCAATTGCTTTAATTAAATTAATTAAGCATTGATCTTCGTTTGGGCCCATCTTGAAATTCGCTACTTTAATATCAGCCCACATCTCTTGAACCAATCCATTAAATGCTTCTTTGAACCTCTTAGCTCTTGCTCTTGTTATTGGCCCAATTGGAATATGCAATGGATCCTTTGGTGATGCTTCTTTATTCTCATCAATACATATGGTGTTTTTAGAAAAGAAAGTTTTCAAAATTGAAAATGGAATTTAATAGTTTATAGTTTCTATGTAAATACAATTATGTTATTTTATATGTGATGAACTAACATTTCATTTTTTGTGTAGCTGGTTATTCTATCGGGTGTTGTTTTAAGTGATTGTATGTGACCTAGAGATCATTATTTCATTTATAGGTGGACGTCAAGTAGATGAATCGCATAAACATTGAACACATTTTGGCGTTGTAAATAGTCTAATTAAATGATTTTGTAATTGGGAATTTGTGGCACATGTTTTTTATATGTATATATATATATATACTTGAACACTTGCACCTAATATACAATATTCACTTGATATATCTATATATAATGTTGCGTATGCGTAGTTCCAAAACGTTTGTGACATGTACATTATGGAAATTATGTGTTTGTGAATACTATGTGTTGTGAATTTGAATAAGAAAATGCGTGTTTGTGGCTAAACGAAGTTGGGTGGTTAATTGAAATAGTACGAAGTGCTTTTCTTTTTCAGGTAAAATTTTTGGCATTGTTAAAAATACAGTCGTTATGTTGTCGAAATTTTTATAAAATTTGTTTTAAAGAAATATAAAAAATTCACATCGACCCAACTAGGTTTTAACTTAAGTAAGATAAAAGAAACGGGCAAGATTAAAGGGTTCGCCCTGCGCATCTCTTATATCTAACAAGTCAGATCAAGAGAGGTCTGTTAGGGTGCCCGACAAAACCCTCCAGATAAAAGTCTATAGAGAATCTGGTTTGAGTCACGTCACCAATAATATCGGAATTATTAATTAAACTCTTTAATTAATAATTCACTATCATTAATCTTAGAGTTATTTCACTAAAAAACTAAGATTGCACTCTCAAAACTGTAGATGTTTTTATACAAAATGAAATTTTTAGTATCCATTGATTTAATCACTCCATATCTATAAATAATTCACAATTAAAGTTAGTTCAAAATGTCTGTTTTACCTCTCTAATTATTTCTTGATCTTTAAGTATCACTAATTTTCTAATGAACAATATATCCATAACAACTTATGAATTTATCTTTCCATTTATATATGAATAGAAAGTTGAGGGCTCTTATTGTTCAAGATCTGAATCAATCCTTAAGGGAATTAATTCTCCACTTCTCGCAAGAAGGAGTGGATTTCAATATTGTGTAGAATGTTCCTAACTACTTATTATAAAAGAGTCTACCCCTAGTCTCTCTAAAATAACCTACAAATAGACAAACTTTTGAACGTGGTTCCAACTTTCCAGTCTTGTTCTTCAGCACATGTGCTGGACACCCTTATATGCAAAAATGTCGTAAACTAGCTTTATGACATTTTCACAACTCTAAAGGCGTATTTGGAACTTAGATGGCACAACATTCAAAATATGTATTACAGTTTGCAATGCATATCCTCAGGATGAACTAGGTAATGATAAAAAACTAAACATAGATCACATCATGTCTAAAAGGGTCTGATTTCTCCTTTCTGCAACACCATTCTGCTGGGGTGTTCCAGGAGTAGTCAGTTGGGATAAAATCCCATGCTCAAGCAAGTAATCCTCAAACTCTATATCAAGATACTCGCCTCCATGATCTAATCGTAGAGTTTTTAATGTTTTACTTAATTGATTTTCAACTTCAGCTCGAAAATCTTTGAACTTTTCAAAAGTTTTTTACTTCTGTTGCATTGGGTAAACATACCCATATCTTGAATAATCATCAATAAAGATGACGAAATATTCATAACTGCCTCTAGCTTTAACATTCATAGGACCGCAGACGTCTGAATATATAAGCTCTAACGGTTCCTTAGCTTTAAGCACTTTTCCAGTAAAAGGTCTTTTGGTCATTTTACCTTCTAAACATGATTCACAAATAGGCAAAGTACTTATTTTTAACTCATTTAAATGTTCGTTCTTTACAAGTTTGTTTAATCTGTCACGGTTAATATGACCAAGTCTTAGATGCCAAAGATATGTGTCATCGTTTTAAGAAATCTTTTGTCATTTTGTTTTTGGTTTTTCAACTTTAAACATTTTAATATTAAGCAGTAGGTTATACATTAATAGTCTTAACACATATAAATTATTTTCTTACATCCCTGAACAAATTTTCAAACCATTTTTGGAAATAATAACTGATTTATTATAAAAGAAACAGAATAATTAAATTCCAAAAGTTTAGATACAAAAATCAAATTTCTTTTAAAGCCTGAAATAAAATAAACATTGTTCAAAGCAATAAAACAATTATTATTGAAACAAAGTCTAATTTCTACCACTGCCTTTGCTAAAACGACTTCCATAGTCCCGACTCGCATGTTGAACTCCCCCTCATCAAGTTGCCTATATCAATCAATCAACTACGAAGAAGAACAAACATGATTAGTGGCTCTTGAATCAATTATTCAAGGGGATGAATCATCCTCCACTAAATAAGATTCAATGGTTAGTAAGATTACATTTACCTTTCATCTTCTTCTTTTGGAGCTCCTTGAGGTGTTTAGGACACTTCCTCTTTCAATGCCCATCAACACCATAATGGAAACATTTTCCTTTGGGCTTAGTGGCCTTGGAGCTTTTTTTGCTCTTCTTCTGGGTAGCTTGTTTCTTGGCTTTAACCTTAGCCTTAACCTTTCCAGTGTTTTTCTTCCTCTTGTTTTTACTAGAAGAAGAATAGTCAGCAATGTTTCTTTCATCGGATTTATTTTTGTCCTTATTCATAGACTCATAAATAGTGAGCTTATTGAGCAATTGCGTAAATGCGTAAGTTAACTTATTTATAACATAGTTACTTTTAAATTGCATGAAACTCTATGGAAGAGTTTCTAATATCATACTCACTTGGCTACGCTCATTTATAGCCCCACCATGGCTTTTAGCCGTGTTGAAATGGGTCATCGTTTTCAAGACATGCTCTCGAACAGATGTACCCTCATTCATCCTAGCAGTCATAACAGCACGAACAACTTGTGCCGTTATTGCTCAGAAGGTTACCCAAACATGCCTTCCAATGACTCCAGTATTTGAGTTGCTGTTGTCATTACCTTGTGCGTGGTAGCAAGCACCTTGGACATCCCTGCCAACAAATAGCAGCGAGCCTTCTCATCGGTTATAACCTATTTTTGATAAGCCTCGTGCACAGCACGTCCATCATTTTCTGTTGATTGGGGAGGACAAGGTTGAGTTGTGACAAACTTAAGATCTTCACAGACCAAGACTGCGTTCATGCTACTTTTTCATTTGACATAATTTTTCTCGTTTAATTTATTATTAGCAAGTATAGAAATCAACGGAGATACCATTGTTGAAAATAAATAAAATAACAAGCATTTACTATCAATTTGCAAAAAATTAATATCATGCAATTTTGGCATAAAATTAAACGTGATTTTTGATTACACGAATAATGAATTAGAAAATACCCTAGAAAATAATTACTATGCCACGATAATATAACATTCCACAAATAAGTGTTGTCATGGGGTAGGTCAAATATTTGTATGTATCGACCAGAACCCTCACTATTAAGTTTCCCACGCCAAATGGAGTAAGATGTGTGCGAAGACAGCAGGAATTGGCGAGGAGATGTTACAAAAATGCAGTGAAGGCGTAGGTCAAAGGGAAGAAGGTCAACATTGTGACCGAGGAAAAATCACAACCAGTTAGTACAACAGGGGTGATCCAGGACCTGTATCTAAGGGAAATAGATGTAGACCGAATAATAGGCCTTATGGAAGAGCTTGAAGATGTGCAAGTTAGTGAGCAGGATGCTGAGCAGTGCTTGAAGGTAAGGAAGGATTTACCCTCAGATGTCAAGGCATAACTCACTGATTTTCTAAAAGAAAACCCAGACGTCTTCGCATGGAATCATGGAGACATGGTGGGGATCAGCCCGGACGTAATGTCACACAAGTTAAACATCAATCCTCACCATCGACCAGTTCGTCCAAAGAGGATGCCAATGACGGAGGAGCGTTATGAAGCACTTAGGGAAGAGGTAGAAAGACTCATGGCAAGCAAATTTATAAGGGAAGTTTATTACTCGGTCTGGGTAGCAAACTCCGTTCTGTTAAAAAAGAAGAATGTGAAGTGGAGGACTTGCATCGACTTCATCGATCTAAATCCTCGACTTCACCGATCTAAATAAAGCATGTTCGAATGACAGTTTTCCTCTGCTAAGGATTGATCAGCTCGTTGATGGTACTGCTGATCATCAGCTCCTCAATTTCATGGATGCTTACTCAGGGTATAACTAGATCCCAATGAACCCTGATGATGAGGAGCATATTTCATTCGTTACTGACTGTAGACTTTATTGCTATAAAGTGATGCCGTTCAGGTTGAAGAACCTTGGAGCAACCTACCAACGACTAGCAAACATGATGTTTGAGGGTCTTATTGGCAGAACAATGGAGGTTTATGTAGATGATATATTGGTGAAGTCCAAGCAAGCATGTGAGCATGTGCGCGACCTGGGAGAGATGTTCTAGATCTTGAGGAAATTTCAAATGAAGTTGAATCCCTTGAAGTGTACATTTGGAGTGGCCTGAGGCAAGTTCCTGGGTTTCATGTTCAACAATAGGGGAATTGAAGCAAACCCCTAGAAGATTAAGGCCTTGATCGACATGAAATCACCTACCAAGATCAAAGAAGTGCAGAGTTTGAACGGTCAAGTTGTCGCTCTCAGTAGGTTTATATCTAGATCGACAGACAGATGCATCCCATTCTTTGATGTGTTAAAGAAAGTAAGGAACTTTCAGTAGACTGAAGAATGTGAAGCGGCTTTTCAACAACTGAAAGAATACATGGGCTAAGACCATTGCTGTCTAAGCCAGCAGAAAGGGAGAAATTGATCGTTTATCTAGGGGTTACCCAACATGACAGGACCCTTATCTAGGCTCTCGTCTGGAAGATCTTGCCGAGCACTTCAACGGACTTCCTGAACCCGACTCATCGGATTGAAGAAAACCCGAGAAGCGAACCCTTAACTTTCTTAGCTTGTTTAAACTTAAGAACTTGGTTTTCTTAAAAACAGTTGAGAGTGATACAATTTTTTGCGATTTCATTTCAAAATAATTTTACAAAATTTAGGCAGCATGACGACTATATTTTTAATAAATCCAAAATTTACCTGCGAGTAAACAAATACTTTGACTATAATTTCATTTCCTCCCAACTTTTGTATCCACAATCATGCAATATCATAACTTTTTCCATAAAAAATAAGCATGAACTTCATGTTAAAATGTACATATATATACATCATATGTCAAATGCATAAATATTTATAATCATGCAATTCAAAATACGAATACTTCTTCACAATTATATATTTATTTCATACATAAAATTTTATATCATCACATTGCATGAGTCATCCACCTATATATATACAAAACAAAGTGTCTTCGTCTCGTCCGCTGTAGCACTCAATGGAATGTAAATAGACTACATAATAAAGGAAAAAGGTTAGTTCGTCACATATTAATAATACAAAATAACATTCCATAGTAATGCTTAATATTGGAGGTTTTAAATTTTCAAAACCATTTCTTATAAAAAGACCATGTGTATACCTAACGCACTCAAATCATCACATGACGCTTTTTCAACTGACGTCGACGTGAAGCTACTATAGTATCTCGACCACTAGGTGTGGAATTTACTTCGTCGCCCGAATGATGTGAAATGCGAAATTTCTTCATCGCAATTGTAGTACTCAATTATATAATTTTAACAACTATGTGCGGAATTTTTTCATCGTAACCATAGTGCCTATAAATTAAACCTTAGTGACTACGGGCAGAATTTTTTTATCACCCCATAGTGTCCAAAATTATAAGTCTAACCGACTATGTGCGGAATTTCTATCTCGTCACGTAGCGCTAAATCTTATGTAAACTATAGGTACACACATGGTTTCAAAACTCTTAACTCATTTCTTTTCGAAAACTTTTCATTTTTAAATTCTCCTTTCTAGACCCAATGTAAAGGTCATTTTATGAAGCTTTAACTCATAATCTTGGAAATCATTTTACAAAGTTTTAACTACAACAATAACAAATATGTGTAAAGAAAGAATGGAAATAGCACAAGTGATAGGACACTTACCTTGCTCCACCCAAGCTCAACTAACTCAACGGGCCTTTTGTGCCTCGCTTGCTTGCCCGTCACCTACATATCGATTTCTTATCATTACTTGCTTAATCACATAACTCAAAATTTAAAATAACATTTCTACTATACTTTTCTCTATTAACAAGTTTTTACTTTATAACTTTCCTAACTCAATTTTAATTCAACCGAAACTCTCTAATTCCGATTTCTTCATAAAAGTTTTACTTTTAGACCCCTAGAATTATCCCCATATGGTTCGTTTGGTCTCTGGAGGCTTAAAAAAAAAAGTTAACTTTTTAATGACCCGTTTGACAAAAAAAAAAAAAAAGATTTAGAACCGGCACTCGTTTCACGTCCATTTATTTTTCTAGTATCTCCTTATCACATAACTAAGTCACCCGTAAAGTTTCATTGAAAAATTCTGTCGTTTACTATGTCAAATCTAGAAAAAACGCTCTGTTTTAGGCACTTTTCAGTACACTTTTTGCATCGAACGAGCGACGATGGTTTTTCTTTCGTATCTAAGCTCCTTTTACCTAATTATGATCAACTTAAGTCATTCCATGCAATAAAAATTGCATTTGCATAGATATTTCACCTATCGACTCTTTAACGACACTATTTTGTGCATAACTTGCGCAATTTTTATCGGAATCGATCCGTTCCAAAACCTATGGTTTTCTATGACTCCTATGGTTTTCTATGATTCATAGGCATCATTTAAGGTGTAGAACATCCCCATATAAGTTAATTTTGCCCAGGTTATCTCCAGCCCATAGTTTGAGCTCGGGATTGTAAAAATTGTCTAAACTAGCTCTTTTGAACTTCTACCTCTTCTACATGCTTTTCTAACCTTAAATTTGAGTTCAAGACCATCTAAACTCAGAGGTTAGCTACTGTTCTTCATGTCTTTAACACATGTATAAACACTACTTTTTCATTTTAACACTCACAATTTTTGTCAATTATTTAGAGTGCATGAAAACCACTTTTGTTTCCACTGTTATTAAGCTTATGGCAGCCCTTTTTATACAACCCTAACTTACCATTTTCACACCACAACATGTCATTTAAATCTCTACATCATCTAGTTAGGGTTTTACACTTGTTTTAAAACTACAACTTTCTTCTAAACACATCAACAACTAACCAATTCAACATATCCATAAAATTGCCAACTAGCATACAATCTCTACTAACTTAAAACTTAAGGAATTTCGTGAGATCTTACCAATTTTTCACTTAGGATATGAGGTTCTAGCTTGAACCAAGAAGAAAAATGGATTTAAGATTTGAAAGGAGATGAAAATAGCTTGCTCTTCCTCTCCCAATACTGCCATCCCTCACTCTCCACTCTCTCAATCTGTTTGGCTTCAATTTTTCTTCTAAGTGTTAGGAACTATGACCAACACACTCTTATATATATGTATAATATTTGCAAAAATGACAATGGTGCCCCCTTTTTCTTGTTTGCCATGAACTTCTTTGTTTCATCTTAATTTGTTGCCTTTTCTTCTTTGTTTGACCGATCAAGTGATGGCTTGCATGTGGTCATCCCTTATATTCATTTATTGCTACTTACATGAGACTAAAATACCCTTTATTCTACCACAAAATGTCCACTAACTCAACTCATGAAATTTATCCATAAAAGGGCACTTTGGTAACCCATGAATTAAAACTAATCATTTAGTCATTATTGCATGACAACTAATTTATGATAATTCATATTTAATTTTTAATTTGTCATCCATTCATTGGTGCAATTCTAGTGACATGGGCTTTGACTTTTATTCAAGCTCATTCCATGTAATACTCACACCACTCACACCAAAATCATAAGTTAATTAGGTTTGAATTTCCTAATCACTTTGTATTCGTACTGGGTTCAGCTAAATGATATTCGACTTGTGATACGAAAATATAATCAACCTCAAATAATACTATTGGAGGCCTATGATTCGACTGTAACTTAATTTGAAGGTTTCTAATACTGTAAAATAATTAACTGGGTAAGGGCTTACACAACATACCCTTAGTGCGGCTTTGGTTCGTAAGGAAAACAGGACGCAGCTGATGTGAAGCTCGTCGGTTGTAGCACAATTGAGACCTAGGACCGTTCTAATATCTGGTTTGAATGGAAACCGCGACCCAACACCTATAATGAGATGTGAACCTTGGTATAAGGATGACGCCACAATCGAGGATGGAGTATTCGATTGATAAGTCAAAAAGGAGGAACGCCACAGAGAAATCTAATAAGTTCCAATTAGTTCTCAAAGAACAAAAGAGAAATTAAGCTCTCAATTTTTCATTCGATTTCTGATCTGCCACATTACATCCTTTATGTTCTTTATAAACTAAAACCCTAAAAGCAAAGAGAGAGGCTACATGCCTTTTCAAAAAGAAATAAAATATTCGGCCATTAATTGCCTTACAAAACAAGAAACTAATTAAATCTAAATCAATCAACTAATTGACTTAATTCCCTATTTGGAAGGCTGAAATTAAAGTAAATCAGTCTCTTAAATTGGGAAACAAATCAATTCATTAATCATTGAAAATCTAAAAAGGAAACAACTTAAATTGAATCTTCTTGCTTGTGCCACACGCCCAAGCTTTCTGCCACACACCCAAGTCAACTCCTATTCAGCCCAATTAATTGCCTTGACGATGTTAATTAGGCCTTGATCTTCATATGGGCTCATCTTGGACTTTATTAAATCGAAATCAGCCCAAGTGTCTTGAATTAGGCCATTTAGTGCTTCCTTGAATCTCTAGCCCTTGCCCTTGTTATTGGCCCAACCGGAACATGTAATGGGTCACTTGGTGTAGCTCCCTTGTTTGTAGGCTGCTCGATGCGAAAACAAGATACACTCCCATGGAAAAACTTGCATACTGTCTGGTGGTAGCATCAGGAAAGCTTCTGATACGAACCACGCCAACCCGTGACGAAACCTGTAATCAAGAGAAGAAACCAAGACCGTTTTTCTAAGACAAGTTTGAGATATGGAACCGCGACCCGTTACCTATGACGAGGTAAGAACCTTGGTATGGTGAAGACGCCACAATCAACAATGGAGGGTTGATTGATAAGTCGAAGGTTTTCAAACGCCACGGATAATTCCGATAAGTTTAAGAGTTGTTCAAAGAACCAAAGAGAAATTCGTTCTCACAAAATGCTATGAAAATTGACTGCCATCTTTCATTGATATTGCACCTATTTATAGGCTGGAAATACAAAATTGAATTCGGAAATTACAAGCATTAAAATCAAAGGAAATCATGCCTATGACAAAAGGTAATTTCAGATTACAATAATAGCAAAGGAAATAATACCTAAGACAGAAAAGAAAATGATGAGAATAAAGAAGCATCACCAAAGGATCTATTGCATATTCCAATTGGGCCAATAACAAGAGCAAGAGCTAAGAGGTTCAAAGAAGCACTTAATGGATTGGTTCAAGAGATGTGGGCTGATATTAAAGTAGCGAATTTCAAGATGGGCCCAAAAGAAGATCAATGCTTAATTAATTTAATTAAAGCAATTGATGGGCCTAATTCTAGCTAATTCCTTGCCCATGAAGTAGATTCCTTGGTCATGAAGACTTTCCATTGTGGAGATGATTGCTTGGTCATAAAGACTTCCAATTTTGAGTTGATTTCTTACCTATTATGTTCAAGGCAATTAGTTATCAATTTTATTCTTCTTTCCTTATTGTAAGAGGTTGACTTTCCTTTTTCTTTTATAGGCTTAATGGGCTTAATTGCCTGATTAAATTTTTCCTTTTTGTTGCTTAGTCTTTTCAGCTATATAAACCAATGTAATCCTAAAGGGAATGGAATTCATGATTAATAATATTTGTGAGAGTATTTTCTTTAGTTCTTCGTATAACTTTTCGAACTTATCAGGATTTTCCTGTGGCGTTCTTTCTAGACTTATCAATCAATTCTTCCATCGTTGATTGTGGCGTCTTCATCATACCAAGGTTCTTGCTTCCATATAAGCAACGGGTCGAGGTTTTCATACAAATATGATTCTAGGCGATCTTGGAATCCTACTTGATTCACGGGTTTCGTCAGTTCTTGGCGTGGTTCGTATCAGTTGGTATCAGAGCACGGTTTAGTCTCAGGTTTGCCTATCTTCTTTATTTTATTAAAAAAAAATCAGAAACAAAAAAAAAAAAAAAAAAATCAAAAAAAAAAAAACAGAGAGAAAAAAAAATCCGAAAAAAAAAAAAAAAAGTGTGATTTGAGAATTAATTCCTACAATCTTGTTTCAATTTTACAATTTTGTTTCCCCTTTTTGATTCTCAATCCAAATTTCTTGTTACCATCAAACCCATAAAATTCCATCACACAACATTGTATTCTTTTCTCTTTCCCTAGCCATTGAATCCAAATTTTTTCGTGGTGAGTTTGGGGTGAATTGTTGCTGGAAATTTTGATATTCGTTTGATTAGTTTGATAAGAACCTATAGAGGATACTACGAGTGGGAAAAGGCAAGAGAGTGTGAGTGTATCAGAGGGTAAAAGCCAAATTTAATTGAGTGAAACACGAGTGGAATTGAGCGAATCATATTCTTGAGTGAAACATGTGAGGGAGTATAGTGAGGTCCTTTATTTTTATTATTATTATTTTTTTTTGTATCTTTTCTAACCTGATTTTGCAGGGTCAAATATGTCACACAATCAAGAAGAAAATTCAATCGAAAACAATCAACAACCAACCCTTCCAAACATACAAATGCAGGCGTTGTTGGGAGAGATGAGGCGGATGATGAGGGTAGAATTAGAGCACTTACACGAGAGGTTGGATAGGGTAGAAGAGGGAACAGAACGGGGGCAGCCACAAAACATTCCTAATATGCATAGGAGGGATAGAATTCAGCCTAGGGGAGTGAGAGATGAAGATGAGGAGTACATTGGGAATGAGTTTGAGGAAGAAGATGATAGGGATTCGATTGCTAGCAATAGGAGGTATGGTGGTCGGAATAGAGGAGCTAGGCATCGGGAAGATAACAATTTGGGTAGTATTAAGATGAAGATTCCGTCTTTTCAAGGCAGGTCAGATCCGGAAGCTTACCTTGAGTGGGAAAAGAAGATGGACTTCATTTTTGATTGCCATAACTATTCTGAAGCAAAGAAGGTAAAACTTGCTGTAATTGAATTTTCTGACTATGCTGTTACGTGGTGGGATCAGCTTGTTATAAATAGGAGGCGGAATAGGGAACGTGCGATAGAGACATGGGGGGAGATGAAAGCGGTGATGAGGAAGCAGTTCGTTCCAAGCCATTACTACCGGGAGTTGTACAAGAAATTGCAGGGACTTAGACAAGGGAGTCTAAGTGTGGAAGACTACTACAAGGAGATGGAGATTGCAATGATCCGGGCTAATGTAGAGGAGGATCGAGAAGCTACCATGGCCAGATTTTTGATGGGGTTAAATAAGGAGATCCATGATAGGGTGGAGTTGCAACATTATGTGGAGTTAGAGGATATGGTACACATGGCCATCAAAGTAGAGCAGCAACTCAAGAGGGGAAGTAGTTATCGGCCCAAATCAATCCCACAAAATCCGAGTGTCGCACCTTGGCGGTCGGGTCATCCAAAGAAAGAAGAAAACCCATCCACTTCCAAGGCCAAATTCGAGCCGAAGACAGCCATCACTAACACGGCCTCTCAAGGTAAAACAGCCCCTACGTCGACTCGTTCTAGTGAAATTAAATGTTTTAAATGTCAGGGAAGAGGACACATAGCTAGCCAATGTCCAAACAAGCGAGTTATGATGATCTTAGAGAGTGGTGAGATTCAATCCGAAGATGAGGATGATTTAGATGATATGCCACCATTGGAGGATGTTTCCATGGGAGATGAGGAGTTTGGAGCCGAGCATGGAGAGATGCTTGGACTAGTTGCACGACGAGCCTTGAGTTTGCAAGCTAAAGAAGAAGAAGAGGAGGAAGCGCAGCAGGAAAACATCTTTCACACTCGTTGCGACGTGAAGGGCAAGGTATGTAGTATTATTATTGATGGCGGTAGCTGCACTAATGTGGCTAGCACTTCCATGGTTGAAAAGCTTGGGCTCGTGACGCTTAAACACCCTCGTCCATACAAGCTGCAATGGTTGAATGATAGTGGTGAGGTAAGGGTTACAAAACAGGTGGTGGTGCCATTCCGCATTGGAAAATATGAAGATGAAGTGTTATGTGATGTGGTACCGATGCAAGCAGGACACATTCTACTAGGAAGACCATGGCAATTTGATCGACGTGTGCAACATGATGGCTTCACCAACAAGTACTCATTTGAGCTAAATCAACGAACAATCACTCTTGTTCCAATGACACCCAAACAAGTTTATGAAGACCAGGTGAGATTACAAAAATTGAGTGATAAAAAGAATTTGAGTGAACAAAGGAAAATGAGTGATCACAAAAAAATAAGTGAGCAAAAGAAAGAGAATGAGGGTGAGAGCAAGGCCG
>CM041020.1:1135439-1207939 GCA_022984855.1 Dimocarpus longan | reverse complement strand
AGAGCACAGTTCAACATCGAGAGGAGGACGGAACAATACATCAAGCAAGCAAACAAAGGTCGTCACAAGTAGGTTTTTGAGGCCGGTGATTGGGTTTGGTTACACATGAGGAAAGAAAGGTTTCCGGCACAGAGACGTTCGAAATTGTTACCTCGAGGAGATGGACCTTTCCAAGTGCTAGAGCGGATCAACGACAATGCATACAAGTTGGATTTACCAGGTGAGTACAATGTTAGTGCCACTTTCAATGTTACTGATTTAACTTCTTTTGATGTAGGTGAAGATTTGAGGACAAATCCTTTTCAAGAGAGAGGGAATGATGAGAATAAAGAAGCATCACCAAAGGATCCATTGCATATTCCAATTGGGCCAATAACAAGAGCAAGAGCTAAGAGGTTCAAAGAAGTACTTAATGGATTGGTTCAAGAGATGTGGGCTGATATTAAAGTAGCGAATTTCAAGATGGGCCCAAAAGAAGATCAATGCTTAATTAATTTAATTAAAGCAATTGATGGGCCTAATTCTAGCTAATTCCTTGCCGATGAAGTAGATTCCTTGGTCATGAAGACTTTCCATTGTGGAGATGATTGCTTGGTCATAAAGACTTCCAATTTTGAGTTGATTTCTTACCTATTATGTTCAAGGCAATTAGTTATCAATTTTATTCTTCTTTCCTTATTGTAAGAGGTTGACTTTCCTTTTTCTTTTATAGGCTTAATGGGCTTAATTGCCTCATTAAATTTTTCCTTTTTGTTGCTTAGTCTTTTCAGCTATATAAACCAATGTAATCCTAAAGGGAATGGAATTCATGATTAATAATATTTGTGAGAGTATTTTCTTTGGTTCTTCGTAGAACTTTTCGAACTTATCAGAATTTTCCTGTGGCGTTCTTTCTAGACTTATCAATCAATTCTTCCATCGTTGATTGTGGCGTCTTCATCATACCAAGGTTCTTGCTTCCATATAAGCAACGGGTCGAGGTTTCCATACAAATCTGATTCTAGGCGATCTTGGAAACCTACTTGATTCACGGGTTTCGTCAGTTCTTGGCGTGGTTCGTATCAGAAAAGTCCATGATTTATTATTCCTAATTTTACTAGAGACCTAAATAGGAGAGTTTGACCTATGTGACTTGATAAACGACTAGGAAAAACTCTTTATTGATGAAAGGAAATGAAGATAAGTGATGATGTTGTATTAAAAGTTCACAAACTGAGTAATATTATTCGAAGATGAACTTGTTGCAAGTAAAAATAATTTGTTCTGACTACAAAAATTTCTAAGTACTACCGAGATCAATGTCCTGCTCGTTTGTGGCCTCTACTGGGGCTTTGCCTTCATCTTCAATAACAATTAATTGGGAAGAGCTTGAGGAAGGTCCTGTAGGAGCTGAAGGAGCACTTTCAGAAAAGGGAACTGGATCTTGAGCAGGGCTCCCGGGCTGAATTGGGAACATCTATGAAGTAGAAGGGTCTGAACTTGATTAGGAAGCTGGAAGACTGGTTTCTAACTGAGCCTCTTGCGTAGCTCTTGTTGCGTACATTTTCACTTCTTCCACCGCTTTCGGGCCAAAAAACGAGACGTCCACTTCTGGCCATTTAAGCCATAAGTTGTATAAAAATAGACCTCCCGTTCTTTCTTCTGCTTCCCTAACTAGGGCTTTAGTGTGGCTTTGCTACCGAGCTAGTTCTTCTTTGATCAATATCATCTCCTGCTGCATCAATTCAATAATCATCCTAGCCTCGATAGCTCCATGCTCGTGCAGGGCTAGCTCCTCTTCAGTCTCTTGATCTCTTCTGTTTGCTTTTTATTTAAGTCTTCAACCATATGATGCTTCTTTTTCAGATCTTTGCTTTCTTCTTTCAGCGAGTTGATAGAAGTGTCTCTGTATTTCACGCCCTCCCTCAAACCTTCCCTTAAATTGTTGGATTTTTCAAGCTTCTGCTCCAAGACGTGAGCGGCCTTTTGGGATTCTTCAGTCTCTGGTTTGAAAAAGTCCGCTTCACCCTAAATTCGGTTCTTCTCGTCCTCTAGGGAGTTTATGGTTGCTTCCGTGATAGCTTTCTCCTCTAGCCAGTTGATAATCTCTCTAAGAAGCTTCATGTAGACCATGGGTGCCTGAAACGAAATGATAGTAAAGTAATGAAGGACGAAAAAGCAAACAAAAGTGTCAGTAATAAGTATGGAAACTCACAAGCAGATTATGGAAGCCCAGGTAGTTGATTAGCCTCTCGCTCTTCACCTCTTCATTGTAAAGAACATGTTTCTTCATACCCAGAAATTGGGGCACGCGATCCAGGGGATCGTTGTAATATATTTCTATGTCGAAGTCCTGGATCTGTTCTTCGATAGCGGGCTCTTTCCCCTGTGTTTTTTGACGTTTTGGGAGGGGGGGTGGGGTTCCACAGCCCCTGGTTCAGCTACCCCCTTACCTTTATCAATGTTTTGGGGGCGTGGAGCATTTGAGCTGCTAGCGGCAGGAACTGATCATGAAGCAGCCTCCTTGTGAGCATCCTTGTTCGAAGGCTTTCTCCCTACCGATTTGTGTTTCATACCGCGAACAGAGAGTGCGATAGAATCCTTTTGAATAGCTGACCCTGTAGGGGCTTCGGTGGTCATTTGTGTAAGCCCCTCTTCCTACCATCCGACCTTCCTAGTAGTAGACAAGAGATTCTAAAGTGACAAGATTAGGTTCCATAAATAAAGCCATTAGACATGAGAAAGATTTATTGTTAATTTAACTTAAGATTAACACAAGAAAATCGAACGAAGGGCAAAAAGGTTATTTTGCTAAATCAAGAACCTTACACATATGCATTGATGCGGTGCAACGTGTGTCGCCAAAAGATCCAATTCAAATTCCTATTGGACTGGTTACGAGGGCTCGAGCTAAGAAGTTCAAGGAAGCACTTAATGGGCTGATTCGAGAAGTTTACATTCAAATACAATTATGGAAGCCCATTGATGGAAGCCCACGTGAGAAACTAAATTGCATCAACTTGATCCAAGTTGAAGAAGATTTCAGCCCAAGTTGAAGAGGATTTCAGCCCAAGTCAACTCTCGCAATTAATGGGCGTGTAACTTGGGCATCAATTCACCAGAATCATAGGTCAACTCTCCTATTTAGGTCTCTAGTAAAATTAGGAATAATAAATCACGAACTTTTCTTTTCTGTCTTAGGTATTATTTCCTTTGCTATTATTGTAATCCGAAATTACCTTTTTTGTCATAGGCATGATTTCCTTTGATTTTAATGCTTGTAATTTCCGAATTCAACTTTGTATTTCCAGCCTATAAATAGGCGCAATATCAATGAAAGAGGGCAGTCAATTTTCATAGTATTTTGGTGAGAACGAATTTCTCTTTGGTTCTTTGAACAACTCTCAAACTTATCGGAATTATCCGTGTCGTTTGAAAACCTTCGAGTTATCAATCAACCCTCCATTGTTGATTGTGGCGTCTTCATTATACCAAGGTTCTTACCTCGTCATAGGTAACGGGTCGCGGTTCCATTCTTCGAACTTGTCATAGCAAACGGTCTTGGTCTCTTCTCTTGATTACGAGTTTCGTCATGGGTTGGCGTGGTTCGTATCAGTTTGGTATCAGAGCCTGGTTCTAGGTCAGGTTTACCTATCCTTTTACTTTCTTTGTTTACGTCTTTAAGTTCCGTTTCCAATCGTCTAGTTCTTTATTGAAAAAAAAAAAAAAAAAAAAAAAAAAAAAAAAGATCCGAAAGAACAGAAAAGAAAAGAAAAGAAAGAAAAGAAAAAGAAGAAAACAAGAGGATCGTGAGGATCGAAAAAAAAAAAAAAAATGGTCTAGAAACTCTTCAACAAAAATTTTCTTTTCTTTCCATTATTCGTGTGTCCACGAGTCTTAATTCGACCCTTATTTGAGTGTGAAAATTTTGAGTCGAAATTTTTTTTCCTTTTTGAGAATCCAAAATATTGTCGTGTTAGTTCATATCAGTATTACCTGTTGGTTGGTAAATTGCTACGTGTAATTTTGAATACTGTTTGTTAGTTTGAAAAGAACCGAAAGAGAATTCACGAGTGGAAAAAGGCAAGAGAGGTGAGCATATTAGAGGGTAAAAGCCAATTGAGTGAAACACGAGCGAAATTGAGTGATTCATAATTTCGAGTGATACACGTGAGGGAGCGAAGTGAGGTCCTTTCCATCTTGTTCCTACTTTCATTTTGCAGGTTATAATCATGTCACGCAACCAAGAAGAACACTCAACTGAAGAGATACAACAGCCAACCATTCCTAACCTACAAATACAAGCGATATTGGGTGAGGTGAGACGGATAATGAGGGTTGAGAATGAACAACTCCATGAGAGGTTGGATAGGTTAGAATTGGGGAATAGAAGACAACAAAATACACCTGTTAGGCCACCACCTAGGAGAATGCAGCAAAGAGAGCATTAGGGTGATGTTGAAGAAGAAGAGGAGGAGTTGAATGAGCCACCATTGAATCGGGGTAGGTGTAGACGAGGGAATGGGAATAGAGAAGTTAGGAATTGGGAGGACAATAATTTGGGTAGCATTAAGATGAAGATTCCGCCGTTCCAAGGAAAAGCCGATCCGGAAGCCTATCTTGAGTGGGAAAAGAAGGTGGAGTTAGTATTCGATTGCCACAATTATTCTGAGCTTAAGAAGGTGAGACTAGCAGCCATTGAATTTTTCGACTATGCTCTTGTTTGGTGGGATCAGTTGGTGTTGAATAGGCGTCGGAACCGGGAGCATCCGATTGAAACATGGGAAAATATGAAGTTGGTGATGAGGAAGCGATTTGTGCCTAGCCATTATTACCGGGAATTATACAAAAGTTTGCAAGGGCTTAGGCAAGGGCACCGAAGTGTAGAGGAGCATTATCAAGAAATGGAAAAAGCCATGATTAGAGCCAATGTAGAAGAAGATCCAGAGGCAACCATGGCGAGGTTCTTGCAAGGATTGAATCAAGACATTCATGACCGGGTGGAGATGCAACATTATGTGGAGATCGAGGACATGGTGCACCGGGTGGAGCGACAACTCAAGAGGCGGGGAGGCACCCGTGCAGGGCACAACCAAGGGTCTAACCCTTGGAGACCGAGTTCTTCAAGAAAGGAGGACAAACCACAGTCGTCCTCAACTCTCAAGCCCAAACTTGATCATAAGCCAGAGAATACTAGCCGTGATCCTCAAGGTAAACTCGACACTACTACTACACGGAATCGTGATATTAAATGCTTTAAATGTCAAGGCAGGGGTCACATAGCGAGTCAATGCCCAAACAAGCGGGTTATGGTGATGCGAGATAATGGAGATGTTGTGACCGATGATGAAGATTCCGACACTGATGAAATGCCACCATTGGAGGACGTTTATGGAGAAGAATTTGCTGTACATAGAGATTTGTTGGTGGCGAGAAGGGCTTTGAGTGTACAAGCCAAGGAGGAGGACGAAGTGCAACGAGAAAACATCTTCCACACTAGGTGTTACGTCAACAATAAGGTATGTAGTGTGATTATTGATGGTGGTAGTTGTACTAACGTTGCTAGCACAACTATGGTGGAGAAACTAGGTTTACCTACATTGAGACACCCTAGGCCTTATAAGTTGCAGTGATTGAATGATAGCGGCGAATTAAAAGTAAGCAAACAAGTGTTAGTTGCATTTCGAATTGGAAAATATGAAGATGAGGTATTATGTGATGTCGTTCCAATGCAAGCCGGACATTTGTTGCTAGGGCGACCATGGCAATTTGATCGAAAGGTCAAGCATGATGGGTTTACCAATAAATACTCTTTTGTACTCAATCAACGTCCAATCACTCTTGTACCTTTGACACCACAACAAATATATGAGGATCAATTGAGGTTAAAAAAAGAAAGTGATCAAAAAGAAGAGAGAGATCAAAAGGAAGAAAATGAGAGAAAAGAAATGAGTCAAAATTCGAGAGAAAAAGAGAAAGAGGCAAAAAAAATTGAGAGAGAAAAAAAGAAATCAAATTCGGCCTTGGTGAGTTTAAGAGAGGAAAAACATTGTTTCATTGCAAAAAAAAGTGAGATCAAGAGAGCTTTACAATTACAACAGCCTTTTATAGTACTTATGTACAACGAGGCTTTTTTGTGTACTAATGATCTTGCCGGAAATTTGCCGAGCAGTATTAACTCTCTTTTGCAGGATTGTGATGATGTCTTTCCCGAAGACATACCACCTGGCTTACCTCCAATGCGAGGGATTGAGCATCAAATTGACTTTGTACCCGGTGCGACGATCCCAAACTGACCGGCTTATAGGAGCAACCCCGAGGAAACCAAGGAGCTTCAAAGGCAGGTTAGTGAATTACTAGAGAAAGGGTGTGTGAGGGAAAGCATGAGCCCATGTGCTGTTCCGGTTCTACTTGTGCCTAAGAAGGATGGTACTTGGAGAATGTGTGTTGATTGCCGAGCCATCAACAACATAACGGTAAAGTATCGACATCCTATTCCTCGCTTAGATGACATGTTGGATGAGTTGCATGGTGCTTGTATATTTTCTAAAATTGATTTGAAAAGTGGATATCATCAAATTCGCATGAAAGAGGGTGATGAATGGAAAACTGCTTTTAAGACAAAACATGGATTGTATGAGTGGTTAGTAATGCCTTTTGGATTAACTAATGCACCGAGCACATTTATGAGATTGATGAATCATGTTTTGCGAGCATACATAGGTAGGTTTGTTGTTGTTTACTTTGATGATATTCTCATTTATAGCAAAAACTTGGATGATCATGTTGTGCATTTAAAATCAGTTCTGGATGTGCTTAGAAAAGAAAAGTTGTTTGCTAACTTGAAGAAATGCACGTTTTGCACCGATAGGCTTGTGTTTCTTGGTTTTTGTTAGTGCACAAGGAATACAGGTTGATGATGAAAAGGTCCGTGCAATTCAAGAGTGGCCGAGTCCCACAAGCATAGGTGAAGTTCAGAGCTTTCATGGACTTGCCAGTTTCTACCGACGATTTGTGAAAGACTTTAGTACTTTGGCCGCACCACTCACAGAAGTAATTAAGAAGAACGTTGGATTAAAGTGGGGGGAGGAGCAAGAAAAAGCGTTTCAGCTAATCAAGCAAAAATTAACAAACGCTCCATTATTGTCTTTACCTAACTTTGATAAAACGTTTGAGATTGAATGTGATGCTTCAGGTGTAGGTATTGGTGCCGTACTCATGCAAGATGGACGACCAATTGTGTACTTTAGTGAGAAGTTAAATGGGGCAGCTTTAAACTACCCAACTTATGATAAGGAGTTGTACGCATTAGTTCGAGCCTTGCAAACATGGCAACATTATCTTTGGCCCAAGGAGTTCATGATTCACACCGATCATGAATCATTGAAGCACTTGAAAGGACAACAAAAGTTGAACAAGAGACATGCACGTTGGATGGAGTTCATCGAGACATTTCCATACGTCATCAGGTATAAGCAAGGTAAGGAGAATGTGGTTGCCGACGCACTTTCTCGCAGGTATGCATTACTCTCTACTCTTGATGCAAAATTACTTGGTTTTGAGCACATTAAGGAATTATACTCTTTAGACCAAGATTTTTTTTGAGGAATTTCGCGCTTGTGAGAAAAACGCAGTGGGTAAGTTTTACAGGATTGAAGGATTTTTATTTCGGGAGAATAAGTTATGTGTGCCAAGTTGTTCTTTGCGTGATTTGCTAGTTAAGGAATCCCATAGCGGAGGGTTAATGGGACATTTTGGAATTGCTAAGACTTTGGCTATTTTGCAGGAACACTTCTTTTGGCCACGCATGAAAAGAGACGTTGAGAGGGTTTGTGGTAGGTGTATTAATTGTAAGCAAGCAAAATCCCGAGTGCAAGCCCACGGTTTGTATACGCCACTACCTATTCCTAATCACCCTTGGATTGATATTTCTATGGACTTTGTGTTAGGTTTGCCTAGGACTAAGCGTGGAAAAGACTCAATTTTTGTGGTGGTAGATAGGTTCTCTAAGATGGCACATTTTATCCCTTGTCATAAAACGAATGATGCTTCACATATTGCTGATTTGTTCTTTAGGGAGATTGTGCGACTACATGGTATGCCTAGAACAATTGTTTCGGAGAGGGATGCTAAATTCTTAAGCTACTTTTGGAAAACTTTGTGGAGTAAGTTAGGTACTAAGCTATCGTTTTCAACCACTTGTCACTCACAAACCGATGGTCAGACCGAAGTAGTTAATAGGACTTTATCTACTTTATTGAGGGCTATCATTAGCAAAATCATTAAGATTTGGGAGGATTGTTTACCACATGTTGAATTTGCTTACAATCGTACTGTTCATTCCGCTACTAAATTTTCACCCTTTGAAATTGTGTATGGTTTTAATCCGTTGACTCCATTGGATTTATCTCCTTTACCAATATCTGAGCGTGTTAATTTAGATGGCAAAAAGAAAGCTGATTTTGTCAGGCAGATTCATGAGAAGGCACGACTCAACATTGAGCGAAGGACGGTGCAATATGTCAAGCAAACCAACAAGGGACGTTCCAAACTAATTTTTGAGCCTGGAGATTGGGTTTGGTTGCATATGAGGAAGGAGCGATTTCCGGCACAAAGGCGTTCCAAATTGCTTCCAAGAGGAGATGGCCCTTTCCAAGTGCTAGAGCACATAAATGACAATGCTTACAAGCTAGATTTACCGGGTGAGTATAATGTTAGTGCCACTTTCAATGTTACTGACTTGAGTCCTTTTGATGTAGGGAACGATTTGATGACAAATCCTTTTCAAGAGGAGGGGAATGATGCGGTGCAACGTGTGTCGCCAAAGGATCCAATTCAAATTCCTATTGGACTGGTTACGAGGGCTCGAGCTAAGAAGTTCAAGGAAGCACTTAATGGGCTGATTCGAGAAGTTTACATTCAAATACAATCATGGAAGCCCATTGATGGAAGCCCACGTGGGAAACTAAATTGCATCAACTTGATCCAACTTAAAGAAGATTTCAGCCCAAGTTGAAGAGGATTTCAGCCCAAGTCAACTCTCGCAATTAATGGGCGTGTAACTTGGGCATCAATTCACCAGAATCATAGGTCAACTCTCCTATTTAGGTCTCTAGTAAAATTAGGAATAATAAATCATGGACTTTTCTTTTCTGTCTTAGGTATTATTTCCTTTGCTATTATTGTAATCCGAAATTACCTTTTTTGTCATAGGCATGATTTCCTTTGATTTTAATGCTTGTAATTTCCGAATTCAACTTTGTATTTCCAGCCTATAAATAGGCGCAATATCAATGAAAGAGGGTAGTCAATTTTCATAGTATTTTGGTGAGAACGAATTTCTCTTTGATTCTTTGAACAACTCTCAAACTTATCGGAATTATCCGTGGCGTTTGAAAACCTTCGACTTATCAATCAACCCTCCATTGTTGATTGTGGCGTCTTCATTATACCAAGGTTCTTACCTCGTCATAGGTAACGGGTCGCGGTTCCATTCTTCGAACTTGTCATAGCAAACGGTCTTGGTCTCTTCTCTTGATTACGGGTTTCGTCACGGGTTGACGTGGTTCGTATCATGCATGTTAACAAATAGAATAAATAAAAGTGATGCATTGTGTAAATCAATAAAAGTTAGAAAGGTTGTCATAGGAATTTAAGCAAAATGGAGGACATTTTAATTAAATGCCAAGCAATGGCATGGCTTGTAATTAATCTTCAAACTTGGAGGGCAAAACTATAAATGAATGCCTATATATAAATGTTGTCTTCCAACACTTAGCCATTTCATGAAGCAAAATAGAGAGGGAGAGAGCTTTGTTTGGACGGCAATGGGAGGAGAGGAGGAATCAAGTTAATTTCAAGCTACTTTAACACACTAAATCAACATCTTATTTTTAAAAATTAATTAATTCACATACATACTCACTCTAAAATCAATTAATCTTTAAAAAGAAGAAAGATAACTTACTTTGATTTTGCTTAGATATCAAGTAATGATCTAAGAATGATAGGTTAGGTATATGGAGAAAAACCCTAACTTGTGATCTAAGCATATTTAAAGTGAAATTACTTGTAAGTTAAGTGTTTGAGTAATTGATTAAGAGAATGACAATGTCATTAATCATGAAAGTTAAAACAAACAAGTGTGGTTTGTGAAGGTGTAGTTCACAGCTGCTAAGGAAAATGTGTGATTTCTTTGAGTCTTGACCTATATGAGGATAGATTCATACATGCTAGATGTGATAAAATCATAAAGTAATACTAGAATTGAAAAAGAAACGCCCATCGAAGTGATAGAGTTGTCAAAGAGTTAGTTTTGGGCAATTTAGGAATCCCGAGCTCAAACTATGAGATAGAGACAACTTATGCAAGTCTGACATATATGGGGTTGTTCTACACCTCAAATGCTGCTTAGGAGTCATAAAAAATCATAGGTTTTGAAACTGATCGATTCCGATAAAAATTGCACAAGTTAAGCTCAAAATAGTGCCGTTAGAGAGTCGATAAGTGAAATAACTATGTAAATGTAATTTTTATTACATGGAATGAATTTAGTTGATCATAATTAGGTAAAATGAGCTTAGATACGAAAGAAAAACTATGTTCGCTCGTTCGATGCAAAAAAGTGCATCGAAAAGTGCCTAAAACAGGGCATTTTTCTTAGATTTAACATAGCAAACGATGAAATTTTTCGATGAAATTTTATGGGTGACCAGAATGTGAGATAAGAGGACCGTAGGAAAAAGAACAAAAGAAAACGGAGCCCCGGGCTGGGCTGTGCGTAACATTCTGGTTTGGGGTATCAAAGAGGCTTAAATTTTTGAATTTTCGTTCTGAGTCTTCAAAAATTATATGGACCATAAGGGTGATCCTAGCGGTCTAAAAGTAAAACTTTTACAAAGAATCGAAATTAGAGAGCTCGAATGAGTTAAAATCGAATTGGAAAAGTTATAGCGTGATGGGGTTTTCAATGGGTTGATTTATATTGAAAACTCTATTGTTACGTTTTAAGCTATATACATTGAATAAAGTATAATGAGAAATTTACATGTAAGTGACGAGCAGGCGAGCGAGGCACGAGAGGCTCATTGAGACGATCGAGTTGCTATTACGTGGATTGAGGTAAGTGTACTTCACTTACATTATTTCGATTTCCATTTATATTGTAATGCATTTTGGTTAAAGATAGTACAAAATGATTTTCTAAATTATAAGTTTGATATTGAGTAAAAAATTGTGTCTCGAATCAAGAAATCAGATTCAAAGACAATTTATTTTCAAAACGTAAAGTTTGAATTAAAAACCATATGTATACCGTAGCATCAGAGCTTTAACACTACATGACGATGTAGAAAATTCTGCTCGTAGTTGTTGAGATTTATAGTTACTTGTAATAGGGTACAATGTAGAAAATTCTGTATCTAGTTGTGAGTGATAGTGAGAAGTTGCACTATAATATGCGATATAGAAAATTTCGCGTTGTAGTTGCCCAGAGTTGAGAGCATTTCACCCTACGTCGCGACATAGTAAATCCTGCACGTAGTGGTTGAGATACTATAGTAGCTTCACGTTGGCATTAGTAGAAAAATCATCACGTGATGGTTGAGTACATTAGGGTACACACGTGGTCTTTTTATAAGAAATGGATTTCAAAAATCAACAATTTGATGTCTTTTTAAGTTATGCATTATTATGGACTTGTAATTGTTGTATTATCATGTAATGAACTAACGAATTATTTTGTTATGTAGCTTGCTTGTTCTATTTGGTGTTATTATAGATGATTTTATGGCCTACAGAACGGCATTCTACTTATAGGCGGAGAATCAATAGATGAACCATATGAATACCCAATACATTTTGATGTGGTTGTATACTTTTTAATCTAAATGATTATGTGTTTAATATATAAACATTCAACAGATTGTAAACTTATGTTTTGATATGTATATATATATATATATATATATATATAGTTGTACATTCACATTTGAGACACATTTATCACATGATGCACTTGATATAGATTTGTGACGCATATGAATTATACATGGAGAATTTACGTGTGATGTAAATGTATGGTTGTGACATGTGATGAGCAAATGTATGTTTGGGATTAAAAAAGTTGGGCGGTGATTTAATATTATCGAAGTGTTTTTTCACAAGTTGAATTTGGAAACATTCAAAATACAGCCGTTATGTTGTCAAAATTTTTATTAAAATTGTTTTTAAAGAAATGCGAAAAATTTACACCAATCCCAACTATTTTAAAGAAAATCGAGGTTTTTTAGTTCAAATGAGTAAACTACCTAAGAAAATTAAGGGTTCGCTTCTTGGATTCTTCAATCCGACGAGTTGGGTTCAGGAAGTCCCGTTGAAGTGCCTGGCAGGACCCTCCAGACAAAAGCCTAGAAAAGGCTTGGTTCGGGTCCTGTCAATTTGGGAATCAGAACCCCCAGCAGCTTGGCTAGTTTTCTTTGGAGGAGGAGCCTTGCTAGGAAGGGGTTGCTCAAAGTGAAGTCGCATCATTGTTAAAGATTGGCTTTCTTACAGGCTTGGTATTTCCTTCTCAAAGGCTTCAAAAGCGGAGGAAATTTATTTGTATTTACGAGCCTCTAGGTCAGAACGTTTGTCGAGCAACTTTTGTTGAGCCGGAGGAGCGAGGCTGTGTAGTTGAAGGAGGTGATCAGTTAGCGGTTGGTCATCCAAAAGAGTTTTCATCTCTGAAAAATTTTGCAGTAAAGCCAACTCCTCACTTGTCAGGAAGATCTCACTCTTGGCAACGTTTGCACGAAAGTAAATATTAACAACGAGCAGAATGAGTGCAAAATAATAATATATAGACATACTTACTGGGAGAAGAGCAAAAGAAAAAGTTTTTGAGGTTGGACAAATAGAGACAGGATGCATAAAACCAACGCATCTTGTAGTCACCTACGTTGAACTTACCAACCTTCTTTGGAAGGTTTACTTTGTAGTGAGAATTTCAGGCTGATGTATAGTAAAAACCATCTTTTTTCTTGGATTTAGGGCCCGTAGTGCTCTTAAAAAGAAAAAGATGTTAGATCATTGCAGGAGTTGGTGGAGGAAGACCGTTTTTGAGAAAAATTGAGGCAAGGGCACTAAGATGAGCATAAGAGTTGGGAGTAAGTTGGAAGGGGGCTAGGTTAAGATCGTTTAAAAGGGCGACCAAGTAAGGATTGACTGGAAATCTGAAGTGCTGGCAGCTAATAGAAAAGAATCCCTTAGGAGGATAGGCCGCATGGTTATGAGTTTTCGACACCATTGCCCAACACCCATAAAGTAAAGAGAAATCCTCAACAATGGATTCAAGCTCGCTAGGACTAAGAGAAGACTCATGTCTGAAAAAGGGAGTGCATGCAGGAGGATTCTGGTGCCTTAAAGGGTTTGATGCGGTCTCACTGCTATAAGAGGTCGCGTTATCAGTATTTCTGACTTGGTTAAGCTCATCTTCTGAATCCACGTCAGCAGCCCCTACTTTATGACCGCGACGACTATGACCGGACATCTGCAAAAGTAACGAAGGGATCAGGTCACGAATAACATACCAGAGTTCAGTGTTTAAGGCTATTTCTACTTTCCTAAAGATCAAGTTGCGCTTACAGGGGGCTACCGAGTGTAGGGAAGCCTTGTTTATAAGCTTAATGGACTACAGAAATTATCAAACAATCAACAAACTCCCAACTTGACTAGAGTTAGGGTGTTAGGTGGTTACAAACAAGGAATGATATGCATACATGTGACTTATACAATCAACAAAGTGTTTATCCAGGTTCTTCAGATTTTATCAAACTGGGAATGCAAATAGGAATATTCAGGCAAGCGAAATAACAAACTTATAAATACAAGTCCAGCAATGCAAGTACAAAACATAACTGAAAAGGTTGAGGAAAGTCATAGAGGTTTACCGTGCGAGTGGAAAATTTTGGTGATGTGCAGAACAAGCAATGACGGATGAGAGGAAGTTGAAGACAAAAAGGCATTTGTCCTTGAAAATTACTGGTAAAGGCAGAAAATGAAGCGACTGAAGGTTTATATATAGCTATCGTTTTGAAGCCCTAGCCGTCAGATCAAGATAGCTGTGTAACCATCATTAATCTAGTGGTGTAGAATGAAAACCGCATTTTTGTCATCATGCGCAGCCAGTGAGGAGGCGTGCATTAAATGCGCACGACATATGACATGCAGCAAACTGACACCTAGGGAAGTACTGCGTGTCAAGGGGAAAGTTAACATTTAAAAGAGCTGCGTAACGGGTCCCGCTAAAAATGGCTTTGAGAATGAGCTCGTTGCTTCCAGTGCAAGAAATACACTGAAAGTAAGGGAGCTAGTGTTGTGAGTATTTTTCGCAATCATAAGAATGGGTTGACAAAGGTCCAAGAGTGGACCCGGTATGGTATTTTATGAAGGAAGGCCCAAGAAGCTGGTAAATTGGTCAACAATCAAAGGAGAAATATATATATTTATTCTAAAGAGAATAAGGGTGATAATCGTGGACATAGACCGTTACTTTGCCGAATCATGTAAAAATCATTGTGTCTTGTTTGTTTTGATCCTTGTTAGTGTTGTTCAGTTGGTTAGATGCTGTTTTGCAGGTATTGGGCTTCACGAACCGGATTGATCAAAATTAAGTGTCAACAAAATCTAATCTAAATAATCAAAATTATAAAGACTAGATTTAATATGAAATTACCTGATTTTAACTAGTTAAAATCTAATCCACATTATGAATACCAATTATTGAAATCTAATTTCTTATTTGAAACCTATGATTTTCTACTAAAATCAATTCAAATTATTTAAAAGGCATTCAATGTATTATTCTTCTATTTATACTAATAAATAATTTAATAATAAAATAAAATAATACATATGATGCATATCATTTTATAATGCAGTGAGTAGACACCTTATAATTCTATATGACATATTTTTGATGCATGCACATGTTATATAATTATCTATTCATCTCATGAAAATAATTAAATAAATATTATGTGTATGACCAGGTTCTTTGGTTATGATAACTTAAATCTAATTTTAAGATTACATAAATTAACCAAGCATTAATTGGCCTTTACTTGTAGTCTACATGGTCTTCAAAAGTCTTCATGGGTTTTCCTGGGTTCAAAATTAAATTAAATTTAATAATTAAAAACATCTATTTAATGGATTGGACTTTAAGCTCATTTCTTGATTTTTGGATCCAAGAAAAATTATCGAATAAATTGTCAAATGGAAATATGTGCAAATGGCCATCAATTATGTGCACCGGATGCACGTGTCTTATGCACAAATGTGCCTTGTGCATAAAACAAACATATTCAACGATTGCATGTTTCAACAATTGCACATTCACGCATGAACTTGTGCATTACAAGCAAACAAATTTGCTTTGTCGTCTTTTGTGCAAGACAAAGGACAATTACACTTAAAATATCAGTTTTGATAGTGCAACAATTTGACTTTTCACAAAATAGCGCACCAATTTGTTTAAGTGCAATCACCAGCTCACATCTGGTCGCACAACCGAACTGGACGCCAAACTGGTTCACAACCAACACACCAAATTATGCACCAGGTCTGTCGTGCATCACATGCACTGCTGATACATGTTGGTTCCATCGGTTCGTTCGCCGTCTTTTTATGCATCTTATATGCACACTGGATCAAAACCAGTGCACAGATCTGTACAATAAACTAGAGCAAATAAATAGTGTTTCAATCGCAATATTCCCTTTTTTTTGCCCAAAATTATGCAGTCAATCTTCAAAATAAAATGAAACCCTAATACTATGAATTACAATAGAAAAAAAAATTATTATCACGAACGGCTTATAAATTTAATCAAATTAAAAAACAAAAAAAACTATACAATTAATGATCACACCATGTAATTACAATTCATCAAACATGAATAAAAATATATTACATCATAATTAAATAAAAAAAAATTATAACAGTACCTATTCAATGACATAAAAATCAATACAAAACATATTATTTTAAAATCACTATTTTATTGGAACCAAGACTCTGATACCAATCGAAGGGAATAAACAACAATCGTTTTTGTTAAAAATAAGAATTTTGTAAAACATTGAGTTTTAAAATTTTTTATAAAAACTCAAGGATCCTAGATCCATAATACAATGAAATAAAATAATATAAAAAAATAAAAATCAGATTTTTACCTTATATATTGATCTCCGTGGATTATTTACCACCTAACCTTCCTTAATATGTCTCTACACTAAGAAACAAGTGAGTAGACACAATTATATAGAATTGTGCTCACTTTCTATTGATTTATTTTCTAAAAAGAATAAACAATATATGTAAGAGGTGGGTTTTAATTTTGGTTATACAGAGAAAAAATATACAGATTATTCTTCCTTATATTATGCTATAGAGAAAAAAATTTTCTTTCTATTTCAAAGAACGTACAGCAAAAACCAAAACAACTTCTATTAGGAAAAAAAAAAACTATTTCTTTTCTTTTTATAGACAACTACTTCGGGTTTTAATTAATCAAAATTAATATTAAACTCTATGTTTATTAAAATTAAACTTTTATCACATATAACATAATTAATTCAAAATTAATTTATGTTATGGGTAATTTAACGATCAAGTCGTTTAGGTTAGAGGAGATTTACAGTGCAGGCCCAATGGTATAAGGGCTCAGTGACCCACCTTTCTTCCTGACCACCTTTCTTGGTAATCGATCAGTACGGTAAACTATCTCTCCATTTTCGATCATGTCTCAAGTCCCCCTGCTGATCGTCATCCTGCTCGCAGATAATATTGGTTGCCCGATCAGTGACCTGTCCGTTATTCCACATGCAATTACAATCAATTCTGCTCGTTCGGGCTGATCGCCATATCTGTTCGCTTAAGCTGTTCGCCGAAGGATGATCAACGGATCTGTTTCACCCGGTCTTGTTCATTTAGAATTGTTCCCCTTGTTGCTCGGTGATTTCTGGGCATGCTCGTACGCATGGTCGTTTGCGAGACTGTTTGCCTAATATTATAGCTAACCATGGAAATATTAATTCATGATCCGTCTCATAAACCCTCCAAGTGTTTAGACCGTCAGAAGCTCATCCATTCGCCAGCTCAACTAAATATTCTGTCCGCTGGAAAATTCGTCTCAGCCTTGACTCTCAAATCATGAATCAGTGGAAGTCAAAGATGCCATGCAAAATACATCACAAGACGTGCCACGCACACCATTTTTGCCAGAGACTACAGCTAAGATTTCGGTAGCCTCTTATGACCCATACAGATTAGCCACCTGAAATCTTGCTCGGGTAGAGCTCAAAAGTGACAATTTTAGTCACATTTAATGTGATTTCGACCGTATTAAATGCATTGTCAGCCGTATTAAATGAAACCACGGTGTATTAAATACGGTCCATTATTGTATCCTCGATTTACTGTATTCTTTTGTTTTATTCTATTTTACTGTAGTACCTCCTCTCTCTCTATAAATAGGGAAGGATTTTCATTGTAAAACGGACATAATCTTTTGAGTGCCCTTATTCTGTCAAAATAGTGAGAGAGTGAACAGTGGACGTAGGCATTTAACTGGGCCGAACCACTCTAAAATCTTCTAGTTTTTTTTACTCCTCGCCTTTGATCTTTTCTTACCGTTTCCTTTTTTACTTTGCACATTCCATATCAGTTACTCGAAACGGCAGCTTGGGCCCAAAACGAACCTCGTTGACTAGGGATCCAAATCCGGACGTCAATATTTTTGGCGCTAGAAGGAGGGGCTCATCTTCAGTTTTGTTACCTCTTGCTTCTTAGCTTTTAAAGCTCGTTCTTTATTCACCATGGTTAGACGGAGGATTCCTAGGAACTTTAACTTAATGGATAACCATCCTGAAGCTTTATACTAACAATGACACATCATGTCTACTGGAGGGCTACCCTATGCCGGCGTAGGGACATCCGGTGTGCCCGTAGGAAAGGATGCTCAAAGTATACCTCATCCTCCTGGCAACCTGTGCCTAATGTTGTAGGAGAGGATGCTATACAAGTGTTGCAGCAGCGACAGGAAATGTTAGAAACTACCGTGGCATAGCTACTCAGTGAAGTCAGGACACTGATTCGGACCCAAGTTCAGCCTCTCAAGGACCCCCCTGAACTACTCAAGGAAGGGATGCTCCACGAGGGCGACACGCAGAAGACCCTGGCACGAATGGGAGAGACGTTAGGGAGTCAGAACGAGAAGGATCAGTTCATTCTTCTAGCATACATTCCAGCGTTCGACTTCCACGGGCTCGTAATGAACATCGACTAGAACAAGCTGGTCGCAGCCATGATCAAATCCCAGCCCGCAGAGACAGGACAGGGCCGGGGCCTAATAATGAAGGACTGGGAGCTCGAGATCATCGATCCCCGAGCAGGCAGGACAGACAATCTACAGTCAGGATGATGCGAACCCCGTATATAACGATACGACACTGATACGAACCACGCCAAGAACTGACGAAACCCGTGAATTAAGTAGGGTTCCAAGATCGCCTAGAATCAGATTTGTATGGAAACCTCGACCCGTTGCTTATATGGAAGCAAGAACCATGGTATGATGAAGACGCCACAATCAATGATGGAAGAATTGATTGATAAGTCTAGAAAGAATGCTACAGGAAAATCCTGATAAGTTCGAAAAGTTCTACGAAGAACCAAAGAGAATACTCTCACAAATATTATTAATCAAGAATTGAATTCCCTTCAAGATTACATTGGTTTATATAGCTGAAAAGACTAAACAACAAAAAGAAAAAATTTAATTAGGCAATTAAGCCCATTAAGCCTATAAAAGAAAAAGGAAAGTCAACCTCTTACAATAAGGAAAGAAGAATAAAATTGATAACTAATTGCCTTGAACATAATAGGTAAGAAATCAACTCAAAATTGGAAGTCTTTATGACCAAGCAATCATCTCCACAATGGAAAGTCTTCATGACCAAGGAATCTACTTCATGGGCAAGGAATTAGCTAGAATCAGGCCCATCAATTGCTTTAATTAAATTAATTAAGCATTGATCTTCTTTTGGGCCCATCTTGGAATTCGCCACTTTAATATCAGCCCACATCTCTTGAACCAATCCATTAAGTGCTTCTTTGAACCTCTTAGCTCTTGCTCTTGTTATTGGCCCAATTGGAATATACAATGGATTCTTTGGTGATGCTTCTTTATTCTCATCATTCCCTCTCTCTTGAAAAGGATTTGTCCTCAAATCTTCACCTACATCAAAAGGAGTTAAATCAGTAACATTGAAAGTGGCACTAACATTGTACTCACCTGGTAAATCCAACTTGTATGCATTGTCGTTGATCCGCTCTAGCACTTGGAAAGGTCCATCTCCTCGAGGTAACAATTTCGAATGTCTCTGTGCCGGAAACCTTTCTTTCCTCATGTGTAACCAAACCCAATCACCGGCCTCAAAAACCTGCTTGTGACGACCTTTGTTTGCTTGCTTGATGTATTGTTCCGTCCTCCTCTCGATGTTGAACCGTGCTCTCTCATGGATTTGCTTAACAAATTCTGCCTTCTTCTTTCCATCTAAGTTCACATGCTCAGAAACAGGTAAAGGTGATAAATCCAAAGGAGTTAAAGGATTAAAACCATAAACAATTTCAAATGATGAGAACTTAGTAGCAGAATGAATGGTTCGATTATATGCAAACTCAACATGTGGTAAACAATCCTCCCAAGTCTTAATGTTCTTACTAATAACAGCCCTCAACAAAGTGGATAAAGTCTTATTAACTACTTCGGTTTGACCGTCGGTTTGGGGGTGACAAGTAGTAGAAAACAATAACTTAGTTCCTAACTTACCCTACAAGGTCTTCCAAAAGTAACTTAAGAACTTAGCATCTCTATCTGAAACAATTGTCTTAGGCATACCATGCAATCTCACAACCTCTCGAAAGAACAAATCAGCAACATGTGAAGCATCATCAGTTTCGTGACATAGAATAAAATGTGCCATCTTAGAAAATCTATCCACAACCACAAAAATTGAATCTCTACCATATTTAGACCTAAGCAAACCTAACACAAAGTCCATCCAAATATCAATCCAAGGTTCACTAGGAATGGGCAATGGTGTGTATAAACCATGGGGTTGTACTCGGGATTTTGCCTGCCTACATGTAACACATCTATCACAAATCCTCTCAACATCCCTTTTCATGTGTGGCCAATAGAAGTGTTCTTGTAAGATGGCCAAAGTCTTAGCAACTCCAAAATGTCCCATTAACCGTCCACCATGGGATTCCCTCACTAACAAATCTCGCAATGAACAATTAGGCACACACAACTTATTTTCCCGAAACAAATAATCATCATGTCTAAAGAACTTTCCAAATGCAGATTTCTCACAAGATTGGTACACATCGCTAAAATCATGGTCTAACCGATATAGTTCTTTGATGTGTTCAAAACCAAGCAACTTAGCATCAAGAGTGGAAAGTAATACATACCTGCGGGAGAGTGCATCTGCCACGACGTTTTCCTTACCTTGTTTGTACCGAATCACATATGGAAACGTCTCGATGAATTCCACCCAACGTGCATGTCTTTTGTTCAGCTTGTGTTGGCCTTTCAAATGCTTTAAGGACTCATGATCAGTGTGAATCACGAATTCCTTGGACCATAGATAGTGCTGCCATGTCTCTAAAGCTCGAACCAATGCATACAATTCTTTAACATAAGTGGGGTAATTAAGTGCAGCCCCGCTTAACTTCTCGCTAAAGTACGCAAGTGGTCTTCCATCCTGCATAAGGACAACACCTATACCTACACCAAAAGCATCACATTCAATTTCGAACGTTTTAGAAAAGTCAGGTAAAGCTAGTAAAGGAGCATGAGTTAGTTTGTATTTGATAAGCTGAAACGCCTTATCTTGCTCTTCACCCCACTTGAATGCAACGTTCTTCTTGATAACTTCGATAAGTGGTGCGACAATGGTGCTAAAATCTTTCACGAACCTCCTATAAAAACTAGCAAGTCCATGAAAACTTCTCACATTACCTATAGTGGAGGGGGTTGGCCAGTCTTGAATGGCCTTGATCTTCTCATCATCAACCTCGATTCCTTTTGCACTCACAACAAAACCTAGAAAAACAAGCTTATCGGTGCAGAAAGTACACTTTTTGAGGTTAGCATACAACTTTTCTTTTCGAAGTACATCTAACACTGAATGCACATGTGAGACATGGTCATGTAGATTCTTGCTATAGATCAGAATATCATCAAAATAAACAACTACGAATTTACCAATGAAAGCACGCAACACATGATTCATTAAACTCATTAAAGTACTAGGTGCATTAGTTAATCCAAATGGCATAACTAACCACTCATACAATCCATATTTCGTTTTGAATGCTGTCTTCCATTCGTCTCCCTCTTTCATTCGTATTTGATGATACCCGCTCTTAAGGTCAATCTTTGAAAACACACAGGAACCATGCAACTCATCTAACATGTCATCTAAGCGAGGAATGGGATGTCGATACTTTACCGTTATATTGTTGATGGCTCTGCAATCCACACACATTCTCCATGTCCCATCCTTCTTAGGTACTAAAATCACCGGAACTGCGCAAGGACTCATGCTTTCCCTTATGTATCCTTTTTCCATCAACTCCTCAACTTGTCTTTGCAGCTCCTTTGTTTCCTCTGGATTACTTCGATATGCTGGTCGGTTTGGAATTGATGCTCCGGGAACAAAATCTATTTGGTGTTCGATCCCTCGGATTGGTGGTAATCCATGCGGTACTTCCTCAGGAAATACATCCTCGAACTCCTGCAAGAGAGAAACCACAACACTAGGCAAAGAAGACTCAAGTTGGTTAGTGTTGAAAAGGGCTTCCTTGTACATGAGTACAATCATTGGCCGTTTTGAAATCAAAGCTCGCTTAACCTCACTTGTTATTGCATAGAAATTTCTTTGGCTTCTCTCTAATTTTACCTCTTTGGCCAAATCTTTCTCTCTTTTTTTCTCCTCACCAAATTCAGCCTTGCTCTTACCCTCATTCTCTTTCTTTTGTTCACTCATTTTTTTGTGATCACTCATTTTCTTTTGTTCACTCAAATTCTTTTTATCACTCAATTTTTGTAATCTCACTTGGTCTTCATAAACTTGTTTGGGTGTCATTGGAACAAGAGTGATTGTTCGTTGATTTAGCTCAAATGAGTACTTGTTGGTGAAGCCATCATGTTGCACACGTCGATCAAATTGCCATGGTCTTCCTAGTAGAATATGTCTTGCTTGCATCGGTACCACATCACATAACACTTCATCTTCATATTTTCCAATGCGGAATGGCACCACAACCTGTGTTGTAACCCTTACCTCACCACTATCATTCAACCATTGTAGCTTGTATGGACGAGGGTGTTTAAGCGTCACGAGCCCAAGCTTTTCAACCATGGAACTGCTAGCCACATTAGTGCAGCTACCGCCATCAATAATAATACTACATACCTTGCCCTTCACGTCGCAACGAGTGTGAAAGATGTTTTCCCGCTGCGCTTCCTCTTCTTCTTCTTCTTTAGCTTGCAAACTTAAGGCTCGTCGTGCAACTAGTCCAAGCATCTCTCCATGCTCGGCTCCAAACTCCTCGTCTCCCATGGAAACATCCTCCAATGGTGGCATATCATCTAAATCATCCTCATCTTCTGATTGAATCTCACCACTCTCTAAGATCATCATAACTCACTTGTTTGGACATTGGCTAGCTATGTGTCCTCTTCCCTGACATTTAAAACATTTAATTTCACTAGAACGAGTTGACGTAGGGGCTGTTTTACCTTGAGAGGCCATGTTAGTGATGGCTGTCTTCGGCTCGAATTTGGCCTTGGAAGTGGATGCGTTTTCTTCTTTCTTTGGATAACCCGACCGCCAAGGTGCAACACTCGGATTTTGTGGGATTGATTTGGGCCGAGAACTACTTCCCCTCTTGAGTTGCTGCTCTACTTTGATGGCCATGTGTACCATATCCTCTAACTCCACATAATGTTGCAACTCCACCCTATCATGGATCTCCTTATTTAACCCCATCAAAAATCTGGCCATGGTAGCTTCTCGATCCTCCTCTACATTAGCCCGAATCATTGCAATCTCCATCTCCTTGTAGTAGTCTTCCACACTTAGACTCCCTTGTCTAAGTCCCTGCAATTTCTTGTACAACTCCCGGTAGTAGTGGCTTGGAACGAATCGCTTCCTCATCAGCGCTTTCATCTCCCCCCATGTCTCTATTGCACGTTCCCTATTCCGCCTCCTATTTATAACAAGCTGATCCCACCATGTAACAACATAATCAGAAAATTCAATTACAGCAAGTTTTACCTTCTTTGCTTCGGAATAGTTATGGCAATCAAAAATGAAGTCCATCTTCTTCTCCCACTCAAGGTAAGCTTCCGGATCTGACCTGCCTTGAAAAGATGGAATCTTCATCTTAATACTACCCAAATTGTTGTCTTCCCGATGCCTAGCTCCTCTATTCCGACCACCATACCTCCTATTGCTAGCAATCGAATCCCTATCATCTTCTTCCTCAAACTCATTCCCAACGTACTCCTCATCTTCATCTCTCACTCCCCTAGGCTGAATTCTATCCCTTCTATGCATATTAGGAATGTTTTGTGGCTGCCCCCGTTGTGTTCCCTCTTCTACCCTATCCAACCTCTCGTGTATGTGCTCTAATTCTACCCTCATCATTCGCCTCATCTCTCCCAACAACGCCTGCATTTGTATGTTCGGGATGGTTGGTTGTTGATTGTTGTCGCTTAAATTTTCTTCTTGATTGTGTGACATTTTTGACCCTGCAAAATCAGATTAGGAAAGATACAACAAAAAAAATAAAAATAAAGGACCTCACTACACTCCCTCATGTGTTTCACTCTAGAATATGATTCGCTCAATTCCACTCGTGTTTCACTCAATTAAATCTGGCTTTTACCCTCTGATACACTCACACTCTCTTGCCTTTTCCCACTCATAGTATCCTCTATAGGTTCTTATCAAACTAATCAAACAAATATCAAAATTTCCAGCAACAATTCACCCCAAACTCACCACGAACAAATTTGGATTCAATGGCTAGGGAAAGAGAAAAGAATACAATGTTGTGTGTGATGGAATTTTATGGGTTTGATGGTAACAAGAAATTTGGATTGAGAATCAAAAAGGGAAAACAAAATTGTAAAATTGAAACAAGATTGTAGGAATTAATTCTCAAATCACACTTTGTTTTTCTTTTTTTTTTTTCTCTGTTTTTTTTTTTTCTGATTTTTCTTTTCTTTTTTTTTTCTGATTTTTTTTTTGAATAAAATAAAGAAGATAGGCAAACCTGAGACTAAACCGTGCTCTGATACCAACTGATACGAACCACGCCAAGAACTGACGAAACCCGTGAATCAAGTAGGGTTCCAAGATCGCCTAGAATCAGATTTGTATGGAAACCTCGACCCGTTGCTTATATGGAAGCAAGAACCTTGGTATGATGAAGACGCCACAATCAATGATGGAAGAATTGATTGATAAGTCTAGAAAGAACGCCACAGGAAAATCCTGATAAGTTCGAAAAGTTCTACGAAGAACCAAAGAGAATACTCTCACAAATATTATTAATCAAGAATTGAATTCCCTTCAAGATTACATTGGTTTATATAGCTGAAAAGAGTAAGCAACAAAAAGGAAAAATTTAATTAGGCAATTAAGCCCATTAAGCCTATAAAAGAAAAAGGAAAGTCAACCTCTTACAATAAGGAAAGAAGAATAAAATTGATAACTAATTGCCTTGAACATAATAGGTAAGAAATCAACTCAAAATTGGAAGTCTTTATGACCAAGCAATCATCTCCACAATGGAAAGTCTTCATGACCAAGGAATCTACTTCATGGGCAAGGAATTAGCTAGAATCAGGCCCATCAATTGCTTTAATTAAATTAATTAAGCATTGATCTTCTTTTGGGCCCATCTTGGAATTCGCCACTTTAATATCAGCCCATATCTCTTGAACCAATCCATTAAGTGCTTCTTTGAACCTCTTAGCTCTTGCTCTTGTTATTGGCCCAATTGGAATATGCAATGGATCCTTTGGTGATGCATCTTTATTCTCATCAGACACCCACGACCAAATTAAAACACAACCCCAAGAAAGATTAAAACAGGTTTATAACAAAAGAATTTTGACCCGTTGATTATATGTCAATCAAGAACCAAAGTTATAAAGAACTTTGACCCAATGATTAGAACTCAATCAAGAACCAAAATTATAAAAGAAGGATATTGACGCCACTCCCAAGACATAGAAGAGAAAGTGGGAGATAAGTCATAGTTTTGATCGCCACAAGCATAGCTTGATAAGATCACATGTTCATGAAGAACAAGAGAGAAAATTCACTCTCAATTAAACCAAATTGGCTGCAACTTTATTCATCTTGTTATTTTTTTTGTTTAGGGTTACAAGTCTTTTTATAGACAAGGAAATATAACATAACATAAAACCCTAACCTCCTAACAATTGAGCCCACTAAACATAATTAAATATGGGTTTAAATTAATTAAATGTTTCAGCCCAAAACATAAACTAAGACCCAACATTAAATTAAATGAACTAACTTAATTTAAAAGCCCATTACAATTAAAAGAAACCAAGCCCAAATTATTTAAAACCCAAATAACTTTATTTTGCATCTAATTGTCTTCCATTATCATCCAAAGCCTTCATGATTAAGCCCAATAGCCTTCAAGATCAGTGATTTTCAACTTGAACAATATTTTGAAACCTTGGTGACTCCTCCAAATCGTCCAAATGTGCTTGCTTGCTTGGATCCCATCATTCCCTCTTTCCTCAAGACGATTTGTCCTCAAATCGTGACCCATCTAGTTATCTGACGTCTTGGTATGAAAAACCTGAAAAGAATGTTAAGAAAAAGAAAAAATATATAATATATATCCTCACACACTTCCTCACGTGTTTCACTTAACACTCCCTCACATGTTTCAGAATTTCACAGTACTCCCTGTCCACACCCAAAGTTTTGTCTCTAAGTTCTAAATAGAACTAATCGATTACACCAAAGTCACCCTTGAAATAATCACCTTGACTAATCTTCAACAAGAAAATGACATACGTTTATGAAAGGAAATAATGGAACATGAAAGACATTCAAGAATCAATGAAGGCACAAAAGGAATTAATTGTGGTAAAAGTGAAAAACAAATGGAAACAAAATGATTTCAAAGAAGCAAACTTAGAAAAAGACTAAAGTTTACCCCCTTGATTTATGGAATACTAGAATGGAAAGGAAATAAATTTTATTTCTTTATATAAGTAAGAATAAAATAGGAAAGAAATAAAATTGATTTTTTCTTATTTAGACAAAAACTTAAGGAAAGAAGTGAAATTATTTCCTTAAAAGACTTTCCTTACATGCAAGATATTCAATTAAGAAAGTAATAAAATTTCACTCTCCTCCAATTAAGAATTTTCCTTTTTTTTTTTTTTTCTTTCTTTTTCTGTTGTTTCTTTCTTTTCTTTTTTTTCTTTTTCCTTTTTTTTTTCTGCTCTTTTTTTTCTGTTTTTTTTTTTTCAATACTAAAAATCACACACAATGAAGAATATTGGTAACTTGTGAATCAAGATGAAAACAAAAAAAAAAATACTATGAAAAGGACGTGAACAGTAACAAAAACGAACAAGAGAATATGGTAAAACAAACACGGTGTTATATAGAAAGAAGATGAACAGATGTGAGTAATTTTTTTTTTTTTTTTAAAGGATAAATCAAACCTGAATTAATACCCAAAGCTCTGATACCAACTGATGCAAACCCCGTATATAACGATACGACACCCACGACCAAATTAAAACACAACCCCAAGAAAGATTAAAACAGGTTTATAACAAAAGAATTTTGACCCGTTGATTATATGTCAATCAAGAACCAAAGTTATAAAGAACTTTGACCCAATGATTAGAACTCAATCAAGAACCAAAATTATAAAAGAAGGATATTGACGCCACTCCCAAGACATAGAAGAGAAAGTGGGAGATAAGTCATGGTTTTGATCGCCACAAGCATAGCTTGAAAAGATCACATGTTCATGAAAAACAAGAGAGAAAATTCACTCTCAATTAAACCAAATTGGCTGCAACTTTATTCATCTTGTTATTTTTTTTGTTTAGGGTTACAAGCCTTTTTATAGATAAGGAAATATAACATAACATAAAACCCTAACCTCCTAACAATTGAGCCCACTAAACATAATTAAATATGGGCTTAAATTAATTAAATGTTTCAGCCCAAAACATAAACTAAGACCCAACATTAAGTTAAATGAACTAACTTAATTTAAAAACCCATTACAATTAAAAGAAACTAAGCCCAAATTATTTAAAACCCAAATAACTTTATTTTGCATCTAATTGTCTTCCATTATCATCCAAAGCCTTCATGATTAAGCCCAATAGCCTTCAAGATCAGTGATTTTCAACTTGAACAATATTTGAAACCTTGGTGACTCCTCCAAATCGTCCAAATGTGCTTGCTTGCTTGGATCCCATCACAGGAGAACCGAGATACAAGGCCCGATAATTGAAGAACTCCTTTAGAGGGTCCGACAACTTGAAGCGTAACCCGGAGTGCAGGAACAAAAAGGCCAGAGAGGGAAAAGGACCCCATTTACTTCAGAAGTTGAGCTAGAGCCGCTTCCTCCCAGGTTCAAGGTTCCCAATATCTCTCAGTACAAGGGGAACTCTGACCCCTATGACCATCTGGACGTTTTTAACATTTAGATGGATCTCCAGACGACTAGTCCACTCGTAAAATATCGTGTGTTCCAAGCTACGCTCGGGGACATCTCGCGGACGTGGTTTAGGAACCTTTCTCCCCGTAGCATCAACAGCTGGGAAGAATGTCAGCAGAAATTCCTGAACTAGTATAAGGTACTGAAGAGGCAACTCGCGCCACCCTGTCATCTTGTTGCCATCTATTAACGTCTCGGTGAGTTGTTGAGGGACTATATCAGTAGGTTTATGCGTGAGTGGTTCGGGGGGGTCTTTGAATTTCGAGCGACCAGCCTCTATTCAGACTCCTGAAGGCCGAAAAGATAGAAGCAAGTTTTGTGCTTATCACAACGAAGTGGGGCATAATACCTCAGATGCTAGGCACTAAAAGACGCTATCGAAGAAATTATCAGAAGTGGTCGTTTGAGAGATTATATTGTGAGACCTCCAAGATGATCGTCCCAACAGCAGCGTCCCCACCAACGCCCACAGGAGCCGTTGATCCAAAATCAGCTGGAGCCTAACTCTATCCAAGGACCTTCGGTCAAAAGGATTCATACTATCCATGAGGGCCCCTCGGAGGTGGGGGAATCTAATAGATCACAAGAACGGTTTGTGCGCGAGGCGAGATGTGTCCAACCTGCGGGTCAAAGAGAGTTGGGGGGGCCTGCGAAGAAAGCCAGAAAGGCATCTGAGGACATTGTGTTCACAGAGGAAGATGTTCGGGATGTTCGCCTCCCCTATAACGACGCATTGGTGATTCGATGGTCAAGAGGATAATGATTGACACGGGGAGTTCAGTAAATGTGATGTATAAGAGATGCTATGATCAAATGGGAATCGGTGACGAGCAGCTCAGGCCATCTCTCGAGCCTTTGTATGGGTTCACTGGAGACTTGGTCATTCTTGTTGGACAAATAAAATTACCTTTGACCCTTGGAGACGCCGCTCACCAGTCCACAATATTGATAGATTTTCTCATCAATTCTTCGTCCGCGTACAATGTGGTGTTGGGAAGGCTCGACATGAACGACCTCGACATGGTCACCTCCATCAAGGCTCTCACGGTAAAGTTTCCAACTCCCAGCTGGGTAGAATGTGTGTGGGGCAAGCAATCTCTGGCTCGTCTTTGCTATGTGGACACGATAAGAGGAAGAGTTCGGGGGAAGAAGGTGGATGTGACCTCGGAACGTGAGCTACAGACGATCACCTCATTGGGGATCAGCCATGATCTGAATCCCAGGGAATTCGATGCATACCAAAGTACGGGTCCGATGGAAGAGCTTGAAGACATCCAGGTTAGTGAAACAGAGGGAACAAGATGTCTCAAGCAAGGCAAGAACTTGATCCAGGAGATAAAGGCTTGATTGACAGGTTACCTTAGATCAAATTTAGATGTGTTTGCTTGGAACCATGGGGACATGGTAGGGATCAATCTGAATGTAATGACTCATAAGTTGAACGTTAATCCTCACCCCCAGCCGATCTGTCAAAAAAGGAGGCAAATGAACCGAGAGCGTTGCGAAGCTCTGAAGGAAGAAGTAGACAAGCTCTTGGCCAATAAGTTCATCTAAGAGGTCTAGTACCAAGCCTGGGTAGCTAACCCCGTATTGGTAAAAAAGAAGAACGGGAAATGGAGGACCTATATAGACTTTACATATTTGAACAAAGCTTGTCTGAAACACAGCTTTCCGTTACCCAGAATCGATCAATTTGTGGATACAACGGCGGGGCACGAGTTACTTAGCTTCATAGATGCTTACTCAGGCTATAACCAGATTCTTATGGATACTAAAGATGAGGAGTGCACATCATTCACTACAGACCGAGGATTATACTGTTATAAGGTAATGCCCTTTGGACTGAAAAATGCAAGGATGACTTATCAAAGGCTGTTGAGCAAGATGTTCGAAGATCTAATTGGAAAAACCATAGAGGTGTATGTGGATGACATGCTCGTGAAGTTCGAGCAGGCTATTGATCATGTCCAAGACGTTGACAGAATGTTTCAAATCCTAAAGAGATATCGGATGAAACTCAACCTCCTTAAATATGCTTTTGGGGTCTCCTCAGGTAAATTTCTGAGTTTTATAGTGAATAACAGGGGGATTGAAGCTAACCCAGAGAAGATCCAGGCCCTGCTAGACGTGAGGTCACCAACAAATGTGAAGGAGATACAGAGCTTGAACGGTCAAATAGCTGCCCTGAGCAGGTTTGTGTCTAAAGCTTCTGACAGGTGTGCTCCATTCTTCAAAGTACTGAAGAAGGCCAAGAACTTCAACTGGACAGAAGAGTGCGAGGTCGCATTCCTACAATTGAAAGAGTATATGGGGCGAGCCCCACTCCTTACCAAGTCAAAGGAAGGGAAAACTCTGACAGTCTACCTAAGGGTATCTCAGCACGCCCTAAGCGCAGCTCTGACAAGAGAAAAAGGAAAGGGAGCTCAGGTTCCGGTCTACTATGTCAGCAAAAAGTTGGTGGAAGCTGAAACAAGATATACCACAATGGAGTTGCTTCTACTATCTGGTGATGGCATCCAGGAAATTGCGCCCTTACTTCCAAGCGCACAAGATTGAAGTCCTGACGAAATATCCATTAAAGAAAATCCTCCAGAAACCAGATACCTCCGGTCGACTAATCAAATGGGCCATCGAGATCGCCCAGTTCGACATTGAGTTCAAACCAAGACTAGCAATCAAGGGGCAGGCATTGGTGGACTTTATTGCTGAGTTTACCGGATCTGTGGACGACAAGGCTGAACCTTCTGAAGATCTGTACTGGGAATTATTTGTGGATGGGTTTTCCTGTGAAAGGAGCGCGGGGGCTAGAATTCTGCTGATCAGCCCAGATGGGAGCAAGTTCCTCTGTGCACTCAAATTTGGTTTCAAAGCAACTAATAATGAAGCAGAATATGAAGCATTGTCAACAGGGCTTCACTTGGCCAAAAGGATGCAAGTCAAGCGGCTTAGGATATTCAGTGATTCATAACTGGTGGTCTGTCAAATAAGGGGTGAATACTAAGCCAGAGGGTCAAAAATGACAGTCTATCTACGGAAAGTCCAAAAGTTATTGGGAACCTTCGAGAGATTCGAGTTAAATCAGATCTCATGCGCCCAGAACTCCTATGCATATGCATTGGCTCGCCTAAAGACCGCTCAGGACATAGATTTCGCCAGAAATGTACCTGTAGAGTTCCTGCCAAAGCCAAGTACCGAGCCCGGCATATAGGTAATGACCTTGACGGTGGCAGCAGATTCATGGATGAACCCGCTAGTCAGCTACCTACAAGAGAGAAAACTGTCAGAAGATAAGATAGAGGCCCGCTGCTTGCACATAAGGGTAGTGATACGAATCACGCCAACCCGTGATGAAACCCGTAATCAAGAGAAGAGACCAAGACCGTTTGCTATGACAAGTTCGAAGAATGGAACCGCGACTCGTTACCTATGACGAGGTAAGAACCTTGGTATAGTGAAGACGCCACAATCAACAATGGAGGGTTGATTGATAAGTCGAAGGTTTTCAAACGCCACGGATAATTCCGATAAGTTTGAGAGTTGTTCAAAGAACCAAAGAGAAATTCGTTCTCACAAAATACTATGAAAATTGACTGCCCTCTTTCATTGATATTGCGCCTATTTATAGGCTGGAAATACAAAGTTGAATTCGAAAATTACAAGCATTAAAATCAAAGGAAATCATGCCTATGACAAAAAAGGTAATTTCGGATTACAATAATAGCAAAGGAAATAATACCTAAGACAGAAAAGAAAAGTCCATGATTTATTAGTCTTAATTTTACTAGAGACCTAAATAGGAGAGTTGACCCATGATTCTGGTGAATTGATGCCCAAGTTACACGCCCATTAATTGCGAGAGTTGACTTGGGCTGAAATCTTCTTCAACTTGGATCAAGTTGATGCAATTTAGTTTCTCACGTGGGCTTCCATCAATGCTGGGGGACTCTCCTTAGCCCAAAAGGCGCTTAGACAAAGATTCTATTGACCAACTATGAAGCAGGATGCCATCGACCTAGTGAGGAAATGTGATAAATGCCAAAGATTCTCCAAAGTTTCCCGAGCACCACCAGCCTATCTCCGACAGATGATCAGCCCATGACCCTTTGCTATCTGGGGCATGAACCTGATCGAGCCTCTCCCAGCAGGCCGAGCGAGATGCAAGTACGCAATCGTAGCGGTTGACTATTTCACAAAATGGGTGAAGGCAAAAAAACTGGTCGAAATCTCCATGACAAAGGTTGAGAAGTTCGTGTAAGACAACATTATTTGCAGGTTCGGTGTCCCCCAGCAACTCGTGACAGACAACGAGACCTAATTCACAAGCGAACAGTTCTTGGAATTCTGTAGCAGCCTCGGTATTGTTAAGAGCTTCTCGGCAACATTCGCTAACCTTGTAGGGATAAGAGGCTGAATATTGGTGGATACCGACCCCATACCTGCCCCATGGGGGTAAGGGGCTGAATATCAATGGATATCGACCCCACACCTGCCCTACGAGGTAAGAGGGGTTAAAACGGCTACAAGCCTGTGCACCTAATCGCCGTTCGATTGATTGGCCTCCCCCTCTATAAGTTGTTCTACACACGCTGTAACCTGATCCATCATGCACGAACAGAACAAAAGCTCGATCACTAAGCGTTCAGCTCTAAACTCGTTGTAATTGCTCAGGTTTTGGCCTTGTGAGTGCAGCCGAGTTTTCAACCTTTATAACTCTCGCTATAAATGCTCAAGCTTTGGCCTTGTGAGCGCAGCTTGAGGGGTTTAACAAGCTGTATAGCTCAAGTATCGGCCCTGTGAGCGCAGTCCACTGTAAATGCTCAGGTTTAACCTTTTGAGTGCAGTCGGCTGTATAGGCTCGGGCCCCTACCTTTCGAGCACAATCTCTATCAGTTCCGATAGTGATCAGAAAGATCTACAAACAGCATCACATGCTCATCATCTACTCCTTCCTGTTGTTTGAACAATGATCTGTACCTAGGGCTACCTACAGAGAAACCTTAGGGTGTATTCGCAACCCAGAGAATTTGATAGAAACCAAGAAAGCAAGCTTATGGATCCTTTGAGCATCAATGAAGGACCTATGACAAGGGCTCGAGCTAAAAGGATGAAAGAAGGTTTAAATGGGCTCATTCAAGAGATTTGGGCCAAGAGTCTTACACAACATGGCTTGGATGGCTTGGAGGGAACATCGAGGCTTCAAAATATCATTCAAGTTCAAGACCCAGTCCAAGAGCATCAATCTTAAGGCTTGGAAATAATTTTAATGCAAATTGGGCTGTTATTTATTTGTATTAGTTTGGGCTTAATTTGTATTATGGGTTGGGTTTTAAATTAGTTTAGTATATTTAATTTTATATTGGGCTTTTAATTATTTGGCTGAGAGTTAATTAAATTCGGATTTTATTTTAGTTTACTATTAGGTTTAGGATTGAGAGTTTATTTTGGTTTCTTATTAGATTTAGGATTGTATGTCTATAAAAGGCTTATTAAACCTAAAATTGCAATCAGAAGTTTATTGAATAAAGTTTTAACTTTTCTCCATTGTTCTTTTGAGAACTTTGAGATTGCATCAAGAATTGTTCTTGATTTATTAACCTTGACTTATCTCCCACATTCTCATCTCTTTCTTGGGAGTGGCGTCATTATATCTTTGGTTCTTGGTTCTCTAATCAACGGGTCAAAGATTTTCTATAATCTGAATTAACTTTCTTGGGGGTTTGTTTCAATTTGATCGTGGGTGTCGTATCGTTATATACGGGGTTCGCATCAGAATTATTTTCCTTACTTTATTTCTCCGAAGAGAGCGACAAAGGAAATCAACAAGACTCCCATGTTAATTAAAAAATAAGAATAAAGCATCATGAAATTAAATAAAAATGGTATCTACAACGTCAATATTCGAAAACAAGCCCTGTCGGTAGGGAGGATAAATTGAATTTATCTACTCTAAGAAGCTTTGGAAGAGCTACCAAGAGTACTCTTCGGATCCTTCTCACTGGGGGCTCCTTGGGAGGACGATCCTTGCTCCTCGCATGGCAGCAACTCCTAAGGACCTAAGGAAGGACCGCTTTGGGCCTGTGGGGTGCTGATTTGGATAGATGAAGACTTAGAGCTCTTCTTACGGGCCATAGGAACAATCCCCTTCTGAACAGGCTTCGCGGTCTTCACTTGAGCTTCTTTAGCATCGATAGTCATGTACTTTTTCACCTCTTCTACCGCCTCTTTCCCATAACAGGAGACGTCTAGCTTAGGATAATTTTTCCACAGTGTATACAGGAACTTATCGCTCGTCTTTTCAATCGCTTCTCTCCTAGCCCGCTCGACCCGAGCCTCGGATTGATTGAGCAATTCTCTAGCACGAGCAAGATTACCTCTTACTGTGTTTAAGTCCTGCATCGCCGACTCGGCTTTCTTCTCAACATCCACAACCGTCTCTTCTGCTAAATGGCCTCCTACATGACCCTGTTTACATCATCCGTGGCTTGTTTGAGCAAAGAGGCAGTGATATCCCGAAGCTTCCTTTCGAGAGCCAAAGACTCCTCCGCACCCTTGAGTTTCTGCTCGAGCTAGTGAGCAATTTTAAGTTTCTGCTCGAGCTCACAAGCAGTTTTCTTGGCAGCATCAAATTCTTCTTATTTTCCGCTTCCAGCCTCCTATTCATCTCGTTGACTAAAGCTTTCTCCCCCGACAGGTCGGGAAAGTCCCGGCGCATTTTCGTCAAAGCCAATGAAGTCTGAAAAGAAAGTGTATCAGCAATGAGTATGAAAATAGTACATAATTACAAAGTTAAGGATAGGGTCTACCAGCATGTTGTAGAGCACGACATAAGCGATCAGCTAGTCACCGCGAACATGTTTTTTATAGATATCTGGCTTGTCGGGTCCCAGCAATTTTGGCAGCTGATCCAACAGTTCATCAAAGTATTTCCCCGCATCGGCCTCCTGGATCTACTCCATGTCAACCCCTCCTGTCATGGGCGTCTTGCCCTTAGACTTCTGACGCTTAGTGGGAGGCTACATGGCCTCATTTCCTTTGTCTCCGGCCCCTAAGGGCCCTGTTGACTCATATCCAGGAGTTGGGATTCCCTTGCCAGCTGCATCCTTTGGTGGGGGTATATATTTCACGATTTTCTTCCCCACGATCTTGTGTTTCATTCCCTGCCTTTTAACAGATGTGATACGAACCACGCCAACCCGTGACGAAACCCGTAATCAAGAGAAGAGACCAAGACCGTTTGCTATGACAAGTTCGAAGAATGGAACCGCGACCCGTTACCTATGACGAGGTAAGAACCTTGGTATAGTGAAGACGCCACAATCAACAATGGAGGGTTGATTGATAAGTCGAAGGTTTTCAAACGCCACGGATAATTCCGATAAGTTTGAGAGTTGTTCAAAGAACCAAAGAGAAATTCGTTCTCACAAAATACTATGAAAATTGACTGCCCTTTTTCATTGATATTGCGCCTATTTATAGGCTGGAAATACAAAGTTGAATTCGAAAATTACAAGCATTAAAATCAAAGGAAATCATGCCTATGACAAAAAAGGTAATTTCGGATTACAATAATAGCAAAGGAAATAATACCTAAGACAGAAAAGAAAAGTTCATGATTTATTATTCTTAATTTTACTAGAGACCTAAATAGGAGAGTTGACCCATGATTCTGGTGAATTGATGCCCAAGTTATACGCCCATTAATTGCGAGAGTTGACTTGGGCTGAAATCTTCTTCAACTTGGATCAAGTTGATGCAATTTAGTTTCTCACGTGGGCTTCCATCAATGGGCTTCCATGATTGTATTTGAATGTAAACTTCTTGAATCAGCCCATTAAGTGCTTCCTTGAACTTCTTAGCTCGAGCCCTCGTAACCGGTCCAATAGGAATTTGAATTGGATCCTTTGGCGACACACGTTGCACCGCATCATAATTCATAATTAATTTATATCCGGTCACTGCTGAGAATTAAATTCAAGATCTCTTATAAAATTAATTAAATAATTATTAATTCATAATTAATAATTAACTAATTAATTATTAAATAATTTGAATAATCAATATTATTCAAATACCAAATGAACACAAATTTTTGCTACTTACGTAACAATTGTAATTGGACGGTCCAATTACAATATTCTATATACAAGTTTCTTATAGTGAAATGAGTAATCAAGGGAACCCGATGGACCTACAGTTTTGAGCTCCAATAAGATCAGAATTATTAATTAAACTCTTTAATTAATAATTCTCTATTATTAATTTTAGAGTTACTTCACTAAAAACTTAAGATTGCACTCTTAAAACTGTAGATGTTTTTATATAATCTAAAATTTTCAGTGTCCATTGATTTAATCACTACATATGACCCTCCACAAATAATTCATAATTTGAGTTAGGTCAAAATATCCGTTTTACCCCTCTAATTATTTCTTGATCCTTAAGTACTATTGATTATCTAATGAACTATATATCTATAACAACTTATGAATTTATTTTTTCATTTATATATGAACCGAAAGTTGAACGCTCTTATTGTTCAAGACCTGACTCAACCCTTAAGGAAACTACTTCTCTACTTCTCGTAAGAATGAGTGCATTCCGATATTGTATACAATGTTCCCAGCCACTTAGTAAATCATATCCTCAAAGTATAAAGTTATTGACCGGACATTTACACCGATCTCACCTGTTGACGTCCGGATATGGTTCCATAGTTAACGAGGTTCGTTTTGGGCCCAAAATGCAGTTTCGGGTAGTTTAAGTAAATTATATAGAGTAAAAGTAGAACAAGGAGAAAAGGGGTCAGAGGCGAGGAGTAGAAACACAAAAAGATTTTTAGAGTAGTTCGGCCCAAAAAGATGCCTACATCCACTGTTCACTATCTCACTATTTTGGTAGAGTAACGACACTCAAAAATTGTTCATTGTTTACAATGAAAATCCTCCCCTATTTATAGAGAAAGGGGAGGAGCTACAGCAAAATGAAATAAGACAAGAATATACAGTAAACTGAAAACACAATGATGGGCCGCATTTAATATGCCGAGATTTCATTTAATGCGGCTGACAGTGCATTAAATGCGGTCGAAATTATATTTAATGCAGTCGAATTCGTCACTTCTGAGCTTTGCCCGATTGAGACTTTGGGTGGCTGGTTTGTACAGATCACGAGAGACTGCCGGAATCTTGGTAGTGATTTCTGATAGAGTTGGCGTGCGAGGCACGTCTCGTGCTATATTTTGCATGGCACCTTTGACTTCTGCTGACTTGTGGTTTCAGGAGTCAAGATCGAGGCGATATTTCTAGTGGACGGAGCATTCAGTCCAATTGGTGGGTAGATGAGCTTCTGATGAACCAAAAATCTTGAGAGCAAGGAAGATCGATTATGAATTAATGCATCTGCGACTGATCATAATATTAGGCGAGTACTTTCATAAATGAGCAGGTACACGAGCATGCCCAGTGATTATCGAACAATCCAGACGGACAATTCTAGACGCACAGGTCCGGATGAAACAGGTCTGACGATCACCATTTGGCGAGTAGCTTAAACGAACAGATATGGCGGACAGGTTAGGTGAATAGTTTGGTCGATCAGATTCAGCGAACAGCCTTGGCGATCAACCTGGGCGAACAAAATTAGAAATCAGCCTAAGTAACAGAACTAACGATCAGCCTAAGCGAACAGACTGAGCGATCAACCTGAGCGAACAGACTGAGCGTTTAGATACAGTAGCCATGATATCAATACTTATTCACGAGCAGACTGACGACCATAAAGGGGACTTAGGTCATGTTGAAAAATGGAGAATAGGTTTGTCGAATCGAGCCCCCTATTAGAAAGGTGGATCGGAAGAAAGGCGGATTACTGAGCCTTTGGGCCATTGGGCCTGCACCGTAGATCTTATCGAGCACGAATAATCTGATCGCTAAATTACCGATAACATTAGGCCCCTTAGTTCTTGGTGTTTTATAGAGGACCAGGAGCTACAAATTCCGGAGCGAGTAGATTTAGCGGGAACAGTTACAGTGCTTTTTAAATTTCGCTTTATTGTTAGGCCATGTGAAGCTTCCTCAGACAATGGTTTCAAGTCGTACCACACGTCGTATGCATTTAATGCACGTCTCTCAACTAACATGCTGCATGATGGCAAAATCCCGAAAGTCACGCCACATAGTCAAATTAGGGGCAGTTATATAGCTGTTTTGATCCAACAGTTGGGGCTTAGCTATCTTTTTAAAGAGGGCAACACTTCATCTTCCTCTCTTTTGGCATTTTCAAAAATCAAAGACTCCTTTGCTCTTCGTTTTCTTGTTTGATTTCATACTTCTGTTTATCGATTTTTTATCAGGGCCACCAGTCATTACCGCATCCAAGGTAAGGTTCCTCCTTCCTCTCTACTTCCATTGTTTTCATCATCAACACTTTTCATTCCATTCCATTTTCACATGGTACTCCTTTTCTTAGAGTCTGGACTGGTGTAGGCGGAGCATCTCCGCACCGCCTTTGGTCCGGTTGGGCCCTTAATACCTGTGAAGTAGTTTCTTTTGTTTCTCTTCCCCCCTTGTTCTTCTTTTAGCTCAAGGGGACTTTTGTCGAACGAGGCCCTTCCTGCCTCTTATTGGCTTTCCAGGAGCACGACTTGACACTTAGGGACATTAGAACTAGGCTCTCTTTACTTCTTGGGTCTGGTCGATTGTTAGCAACCTAATTAGCTGCTTTTTTTATAGATGTCAAGTCATGGGCGCCAATACCAACGGGTCATGTCTAGCGAGGAGGGTTCGGAGGGGGGTTCTTCTCAACATGTAGGAGATTCTCCTAGCGTAACTTCCCAAGGCGGAGGGGATGCACCAAGTTCCTCCGAGCGAGAAGAAACTTTCGCTCGCCAGTCCTTTTACCAACATGATTCTTCCATCACCCTCGAAGAGCTCAAAGCCGTAGCTACAACGTTTAGTTTCCCTACTGGATGTCATGTCATGGTCCCCACTCTCCATGATCATGTGGCGTCTCCCCCTGAAGGGTTCATAGCGATCAACCGTCAGCATGTGGATCTGGGGTTTAGGTTTCTAGTTTCCCCATACCTGTTGACTTGCCGAACGACTTAGAAATAGCTCCCTTCCAGCTTACACCGAACTCTTACGCCCAAGTGACCACTCTGGCCTACATCTTTCTAAAAAACGGTCTTCCACCACCGACCCCGAACATAATCCAAAGCCTTTTCTTCTTTAAATCCACCACTAGCCCTAAGGCCAAAAAACGGGACAACATTTATTATATGACCGCTCACAATTCGCCCTATAAGGCGTTTCTATCACAGAAGACTGGTAGGTCAAATGTAGGGGATTATAAATCTCGTTGGTTTTATGTGTTTTGTTTGTCTTTACTAAAACTTGTCAACGTTGATTTCATTCTCAATCCTAGTGAGCATGTCACTGCTCGCTGCTCTTGCATACATGTGTACATTATTGCCTCTTATTATTACTAACATTTTTCCATCTACGCGCAGCTGTTAACAAAAGTTCAATCGATCTTTCGAACGAGGAGTTGGGGGCACTTGAGAGGTTTTCTGAGGTGAAGTATCCTGAGGACGATTACTTTCCAACAAGCTTTTTCCTGAAGAAGTACGGGCTTGCACCTGGGGTTGGGACCAAGCCCCTCAATTTGACCGTGGAAGCCGGAGTACGAAAAGGTCAGGAGGTCTGATCTGTTTTTGCAGGACCCGACGAAGGTGCCTCTGCCCCAGTTTCTAAGAAGCCTAGAACCATGGTGTACCTTGATATGTATTATTGCCCATCTTCGCCAACGGTCGAGACAAAAGAATCTGAAGTGGAGATCACAGGCTCGAAGGAGCCCCCAAAACACAGGCAATAGATTTATTAGAGACGGTGGTCGATCCATCTGTTAAGAGGCCAGGATGATGCGAACCCCGTATATAACGATACGACACCCACGACCAAATTGAAACACAACCCCAAGAAAGATTAAAACAAGTTTATAACAAAAGAATTTTGACCCGTTGATTATATGTCAATCAAGAACCAAAGTTATAAAGAACTTTGACCCAATGATTAGAACTCAATCAAGAACCAAAATTATAAAAGAAGGATATTGACGCCACTCCCAAGACATAGAAGAGAAGGTGGGAGATAAGTCATGGTTTTGATCGCCACAAGCATAGCTTGATAAGTTCACATGTTCATGAAGAACAAGAGAGAAAATTCACTCTCAATTAAACCAAATTGGCTGCAACTTTATTCATCTTGTTCTTCATAAACATGTGATCTTATCAAGCTATGCTTGTGGCGATCAAAACCATGACTTATCTCCCACCTTCTTTTCTATGTCTTGGGAGTGGCGTCAATATCCTTCTTTTATAATTTTGGTTCTTGATTGAGTTCTAATCATTGGGTCAAAGTTCTTTATAACTTTGGTTCTTGATTGACATATAATCAACGGGTCAAAATTCTTTTGTTATAAACCTGTTTTAATCTTTCTTGGGGTTGTGTTTCAATTTGGTTGTGGGTGTCGTATCGTTATATACGGGGTTCGCATCAGTTGGTATCAGAGCTTCGGGTTCTAACATCAGGTTTTATCTATCCTAGTTGTTCTTCTTCGTTGATTCCGTTTAATCAATCCTAAAAAAAAAAAAAAAAAAAAAAAAAAACGAGTACAAAAAAATTTTGTTTCAGAACGATCCTATAGTTGAATATATCAGCTATTGTTATTTCTCTTGGTTTCGTGCAGTGGCAATTATACCAAAAAAAAAAAAAAAAATCTGGTACTAGGAACTCATCTTTGTTATTCCAGTTTCATTGTGATTCATTTTCGTGTGACCCATCTTTGTTATTCCAGTTTCATTGTGATTCACTTTCGTGTGAACCATCTTTGTTATTCCAGTTTCATTGTGATTCATTCTCGTGTGAACCTAGGAGATTTCTTTTGTCTCGTGTGAATGCAACTAAGAAATCTTGATTATTGTTTGGTTAGTTTGATAAGAACTTTTGAGAAATCACGAGGGGAAAAAGGCAAGAGTGGTGAGTACATACTGAGGGTAAAAGCCGAATTTATTGTGTGTAAACACGAGTGTTGAGTGAACTGATTATTCGAGCGAAAACACGTGAGGAAGTGCTGTGAGGTCCCTTATTATTATTATTATTGTTATTGTTATTATTATTTTTTTTTTGCAGGAAAACATGTCCGGAAACAAAGATAAAGGCTCTACTGAGGATTCTTCCATCCCAGCAGATATAAAGCTTTGGAAGGAAGCATTAGTAGAGGAGATGAGACGGATGATGAGGGGGGAATTGGAACAATTACATGAGCGATTAGATCAAGTGGAAAATTCACGTGTGGAACAGCCACCACCCGTTCCCCAAGCACGTAGACGAGAGAGAGTTCCGGTTAGAGAAGAAGTTAATGATTACTATGGGGATGATAATGACATGGATGAGGCTGATCACATGTCCAATATAAGTGTGGGTAGATTTAGGCGTGGAATGGGAGGTAGAGGAGTTAGGTATGGGAATAGAGAAGATAGGTATGAGAATAGAGGAGATAGGTATGGAGAGAGGGTTGATAATAATTTGGGTAGTATAAAGGTTAAGATTCCAACCTTTCAAGGTAAAACTGATCCTGAAGCTTATTTGAAGTGGGAGAAAAGAATAGAATTGGTGTTTGATTGCCATGAATATTCCGAATTGAAGAAGGTGAAATTGGCAGCCATAGAATTCATTGATTATGCTATTGTTTGGTGGGATCAATTGATTGTGAGTAGGAGACGGAATGGAGAAAGACCTATTGAGACATGGGATGAGATGAAAGCTGTTATGAGGAGGAGATTCATTCCAAGCCACTATTATAGGGGTTTGTTTCAAAAATTGCAAACTCTTACTCAAGGGTCTAAGTGTGTTGAAGACTACTACAAGGAGATGGAGATAGCCATGATTCGAGCTAATGTAGAGGAGGACCGAGAAGCGACTATGGCTAGGTTTCTAAATGGGCTGAGCCGAGACATAACAAGATGAATGAAGTTGCAGCCAATTAGGTTTAATTGAGAGTGAATTTTCTCTCTTGTTCTTCATGAACATGTGATCTTATCAAGCTATGCTTGTGGCGATCAAAACTATGACTTATCTCTCACATTCTCATCTATGTCTTGAGAGTGGCGTTAATATTTTTCTTTTATAATTTTGGTTCTTGATTGAGTTCTAATCGTTGGGTCAAAGTTCTTTATAACTTTGGTTCTTGATTGACATATAATCAATGGGTCAAAATTTTCTTGTTTTATAAACCTGTTTTAATCTTTCTTGGGGTTGTGTTTCAATTTGGTCGTGGGTGTCGTATCGTTATATACGGGGTTCGCATCACGGGACTGAAGTATAAATCTATGGGGAAGAAGACCGTGAAGTACATACGCCCACCAAGGGATGCTGCTGCTGGCAAGGGAATCTCAATTCCTAGAGAAGGACCAGCAAGGCCCTCAGGGGCCGGAGACAAAGGGAAAGAGGCTATGGAGCCCCCTGCTAAACGTCAAAAGTCTAAAGGCAAGGCCCCCATATCAGAGGGGGCTAATGAAGAGCAAGCCCAGGAGGTTGATGTAGGGGAATATTTTAATGACTTGTTGAATCAACTGCCAGAATTGCTGGGATCGGACAAGCCAGATGTCTATCAGAAGCATGTTCATGAAGACCAGCTGATTGCCTATGTCGCGCGTCATAACGTGCTGGTAGGCCCTATTCTTTACTTTGTAAACCTGTATTGTTTTCGTACCCATTACTGACACATTATCATTTCAGACTTCATTGGCTCTGATGAAAATGCGTCGGAATTTTCTCGACCTGGCAGGAAAGAAAGCTTTACTCGAGGAGGCGAACAGGAAGCTGGAGGCAGAAAACAAGAAGCTTAGAGAGGAATCAAATGCTGCCAAGAAAACTGTTCGTGAGCTTGAGCAGAAGCTTAAAGCTACTCACGGGCTAGAGCAGAAACTGAAGGAAGTGGAGGAGTCCTTGGCTCAAGAGAAAAAGCTTCGGCAGATCACTGCCTCCTCGCTCAAAGATGCCACCAACGATGTAGATGGGGTCACTTAGGAGGCTTTCTTCAAGAAGCGAAGGGCCGAAGACGTCGAGAAGAAGACCGAGTCGATGTTATAGGATTTAACCACAGTAAGGGACAACTTGCTTGCTTAAAAGAACTGTTCGGTCAGTCAGAGGCCTGGGTCTTACAAGCTCGTAAAGAAGTGGTTGAGAGGATGAGCAGCAAGTTCCTGTATACCTTATGGCAGCACCATCCTGAACTGGACATTTCATTCTTTGGGGAGGAGGCAATGGAGGAGGTGAAGAAGTACGTTGCTCGCGCTGCCAAAGAAACCCAGTCTAAGACCGCACAACCCATTCAGAAGAGGGTTATTCCTGTAGCCCTGAAGAAAGGCACTAAGTCTTCGTCTGCTCAAACTGTCACCCTACCGGCCCAGGGGGATCCTCCCTCAGATCCTCAAGAGTTGATGCCAGGTGGGGAGCAGGGATTGTCTTCGTAAGGAGCTTATAATGAGAAAGATCAGAAGGGCGTCCCTACCAGCTCTTCCAAAACTCCTTAGAGTAAATAAATGTAAAATTTGTTTCCCCTGTCAATAGGGCTTATCTTTGAACATCGATGTTCTGGATTCTATATTTATTTAATTCCATGATGCCTCATTCTTATTGTTATCTATGTGGGGCTCCTGCTAATTTGCTTAGCTATTTTGCTGAGTCTCATATGTATTGCTGGAACGAATTAGGAACATAGTAAAGTAGGTAATGAATCAAGTAAGGGGTCTGATCACCCTCATAAATACCTTTGGAAAGATGAAGCGAGGGAATAATTCTCCGGGTCGCGAAGGCACCCTGAGGCTTTTCAATAGATAACCGTTAATACGATTTATAGTATGGAGCAGGGAGGAAACCCAGCGGGCAAATCAATAGCTCAATTCCCTTTGCAAGACAAGCATTAATTCATCAAAAATAGCAAATTAATTGGTTTGCCTATAAACACTAACTAATAAATGGACCAGCTTGCGCTATCCCATAGTTGTGGCGTATTCAACACAAGATAATATCAGTAATGTGATATGAGTGGAGAAGGAACCAGATGATGAGTAAACGATGCTGTTCGCAGACCTTTCTGATCGTTACCAAAACTGGTAGAGGTTGTGCTCAAAAGGTAGGGGCCCGAGTATATACAGCCGGCTGCGCTCACAAGGTTAAACCTAGAGTTTATAGTGGACTGCGCTCACAAGGTCGATACCTGAGCTATACAGCCTGTTGGACCTCTGAAACTGCGCTCACAAGGCCAAAGCCTAAGCATTTACAGCTAGTAGTTATGGAGGTTAAGACCTCAGCTGTGCTCATAAGGTCGGAACCTGAGCATTTATAACGAGTTTAGGGAATGGGTGCTTGGTGATTGAGATTCCATTCTGTTCGCACGCGATGCACCAGGTCGCAGCGTGTGTAGAACAACTTATAGAGGGTGAGGCCAATCAACGAGCGGCCGTTTTAGCCCCTCTTACCTTATAGGGCAGGTGTGGGGTCGGTATCCACCGATATTCAGCCCCTTATCACAACAAGGTTAATGAATGCTTGAGCTTTAAGCTGACTCTTTTGCCCTTTATGATTGTGTACCTCACACACAAAAACACACATAAGCATTCCACGTTAGTGATAATTAATAACAATAAATAGGTGACTTTCATTATGTCTATAGATGATTAGCTCTGTAGAGATTACAAACTATCGTTCAAAATTACAAATGTTATGTATAGTAGGGCTTCAAGTGAATAACATTCCATGCCCTTAGAAGCATTGCTTTGCTTATATCTACCAAGTGGTAAGCTCCATTTCTCAAATCTTCGTGGATCAAATATGGCCCTTCCCAATTAAGTCCTAACACACCTTCATTGGCTTTGCATGCGCCGGGTAGAATTTCTCGAAGTACAAGATCCCCTGGTTTGAACTGACATATCCGGACCTTCTTGTTGTAGTGCTTCGCCATCCTCTGCTGATACGTGGCAATTCTGAGATGAGCAGTTTCCCTAGACTCTTCGAGCAGTTCAGAGCTAGTAGCCAGGAGCTGGTCATTTTCCTCGGGATTTAAGTTTGCTCTTCGCTGACTGAACACTTCAAACTCTGCAGGAATCATGGCTTGTGAGCAGTCGTTCGATAGCCCATAATATTTTCTGCAGTTCATCTATCCAGGCTCCCTTTTTGGCTTCAAGCCTGATCTTCAGAATTTGTTTAATGATTTTGTTGATTGCTTCCACCTGACCGTTAGCTTGCGGATGGTCTACCGCCGAGAAGCTCTTAACTATACCAAGGTTGCTATAAAATTCTAAGAACTACTCGTTGGTGAACTGAGTCTCATTGTCTATCACAAGTTACTGGCGAATGCCGAACCTGCAAATGATGTTGTCCCATACAAATTTTTCAACTTTCGTCGTGGAGATCTCAGCTAGCTCTTTCACCTCTGCCCATTTGGTGAAATAGTCAACATCTACGATGGCTTACTTGCATTTCGCTCGGCCTACTAGGAGAGGCCCGATCGGGTTCATGCCTCAGATAGCGAAGGGCCATGGGCTGATTATCTGTCGGAGGTAAGCTGGTGGTGCTCGGGGAATTTTGGAGAACCTTTGGCATTTGTCACACTTCCTCACTAAGTCAACGGCATCCTGCTTCATGGTCGGCCAGTAGAATCCTTGCCTAAGCGCCTTCTGGGCTAGAGAGAGTCCTCCAGCGTGGTTACCATAGTGTCCTCCATAAATGTCCTTCATTAACACGACGCAATCCGGCTCATCGATATACCTGAGTAAGGGGGCTGAAAGGCCCCTTTTATAAAGAACATCGCCATAAATACAGTACCTTGCTGCCTTTATACGCAGGCGGCGGGCCACCATCTTGTCTTCTGGTAGCTTTTCTTCTTGCAGGTAATTAACTAGCTGACTCATCCACGAACCTACCACCACTGTTAAGGTCATCACCTCAACGCTGGGTTCGGTACTCGGTTTCGGCAGGAACTCTATAGGTATCTTTCCAGCAAAATCTGCGTCCTGAGCTGTTGTCAGGCGAGCCAATGCTTCTGCATGGGAGTTCTAGGCATGCGGAATCTGATTCAACTTGAATTTCCCAAAGGTCCCTAACAACCCCTGGACTTTTTGCAAGTAGACTGTCATCTTCGACCCCCTGGCTTGGTACTCACCTCTTATCTGACAAACCACCAACTGTGAGTCACTGAATATCCTAAGTCGCTCAACCTGTATCTTCTTGGCCAAGCAGAGTCCGGCTAATAGCGCTTCGTATTTTGCCTCATTGTTGGTTGCTCTGAAACCAAATTTGAGTGCACAGAGGAACTTACTCCCGTTCGGGTTGATTAACAGAATTTCAACCCCTGCACTCCTTTCGTAGGAGGACTCATCCACGAACAGCTCCCGGTATGGATCCTCAGAAGGTTCAACCTTGTCATCTATAGGTCCGGTGAACTCAACAATAAAATGAGCCAGCGCCTGCCCTTTGATTGCTGATCTCGGCTTGAACTCAATATCAAATTGAGCGATTTCGATGGCCCATTTGATGAGTCAGTCGGAGGTATCTGGTTTCTGGAGGATTTGCTTTAGTGGGTATTTCATCAGGGCTTCGATCTTGTGCACCTAGAAATAAGGGCGCAGTTTCCTGGACCCCATCACCAGGAAATAAGCGAGCAGTTCCATTGGGGTATACCTGGTTTCAGCCTCTGCCAACTTCTTGCTAACATAATAGACAGGGACTTGTGCTCCATTTCCTTCTTCCTTTGTCAAAGCCACGCTCAGGGCATGCCAAGATACCCCAAGGTAGACTGTTAGAGTTTCCCCTTCCTTTGGCTTGGTCAATAGCGGGGCTCGCCCTATATTCTCCTTCAACTGTCGGAACGCGGCCTCGCATTCTTCAGTCCACTTGAACTTCTTGGCTTTCTTTAGTACCTCAAAGAACGGGGCACATCTGTCGGAGGCTTTGGACACAAATATGCTCAAGGCGGCTATCTGACCGTTCAAGCTTTGTATCGCCTTCACACAGGTGAGTGACCTCATGTCTAGTAGGGCTTGAATATTTTCTGGGTTGGCTTTAATTCCCCTATTATTCATTATAAAGCCCAAAAATTTACCTGAGGAGACCCCGAAAGCACATTTGAGGGGGTTGAGCTTCATTCGATATCCCCTCAAGATTTGAAACATCCTTTTGAGATCTCGAACATGATTAATGGCCTGCTTGGACTTCATGAGCGTGTCGTCTACATACACCTCCATAGTTTTTTCGATCAAATCTTCGAACATCCTGTTCACTAGCCTTTGATAAGTCACCCCTGCATTTTTCAATCCAAAGGGCATTACCTTGTAGCAATATAATCCCCGGTCTGTGGTGAATGAAGTGCACTCCTCATCTTCGGGGTCCATAAGGATTTGATTGTAGTCTGAGTAAGCATCTATGCAGCTAAGGAGCTCATGCCCGGCCGTTGCATCCACTAGCTGATCAATTTTGGGTAGAGGGAAGCTGTCTTTCGGACAAGCTTTTTTCAGATCCGTGAAGTCTATGCATGTTCTCCACTTCCCGTTCTTCTTCTTCACTAATACGGGGTTGGCTATTCAGGCTGGGTATTGGACTTCTCGGATGAACTTGCTCGTCAGGAGCTTGTCCACTTCCTCTTTCAGAGCTTCACTACGTTCTCGGTTCATTTGCCTCCTTTTCTGACAAACCAGCTTGTGGTGAGGACTGACATTCAACTTATGGGTCATTACATGAGGGTCAATCCCTACCTTGTCCCCATGGTTTCAGGCGAATACATCCAAATTAGCTCTGAGGTAGTCTGTCAGCTGAGCCTTTACTTCCGGGACCAAGTTTTTGCCTATCTTGAGACATCTTGTTACATCTATTTCACTAACCTGAATATGTTACGAACAAGGGAGCTACACCAAGTGACCCATTACATATTCCGGTTGGGCCAATAACAAGGGCAAGGGTTAAGAGATTCAAGGAAGCACTAAATGGCCTAATTCAAGACACTTGGGCTGATTCCGATTTAATAAAGTCCAAGATGAGTCCATATGAAGATCAAGGCTGATGCGGTGCAACGTGTGTCGCCAAAGGATCCAATTCAAATTCCTATTGGACCGGTTACGAGGGCTCGAGCTAAGAAGTTCAAGGAAGCACTTAATGGGCTGATTCAAGAAGTTTGCATTCAAATACAATCATGGAAGCCCATTGATGGAAGCCCACGTGAGAAACTAAATTGCATCAACTTGATCCAAGTTGAAGAAGATTTCAGCCCAAGTTGAGGAGGATTTCAGCCCAAGTCAACTCTCGCAATTAATGGGCGTGTAACTTGGGCATCAATTCACCAGAATCATGGGTCAACTCTCCTATTTAGGTCTTTAGTAAAATTAGGAATAATAAATCATGGACTTTTCTTTTCTGTCTTAGGTATTATTTCCTTTGCTATTATTGTAATCCGAAATTACCTTTTTTTGTCATAGGCATGATTTCCTTTGATTTTAATGCTTGTAATTTCCGAATTCAACTTTGTATTTCCAGCCTATAAATAGGCGCATTATCAATGAAAGAGGGCAGTCAATTTTCATAGTATTTTGTGAGAACGAATTTCTCTTTGGTTCTTTGAACAACTCTCAAACTTATCGGAATTATCCGTGGCGTTTGAAAACCTTCGACTTATCAATCAACCCTCCATTGTTGATTGTGGCGTCTCCATTATACCAAGGTTCTTACCTTGTCATAGGTAACGGGTCGCGGTTCCATTCTTCGAACTTGTCATAGCAAACGGTCTTGGTCTCTTCTCTTGATTACGGGTTTCGTCACGGGTTGGCGTGGTTCGTATCAGTTTGGTATCAGAGCACGGTTCTAGGTCAGGTTTACCTATCCTTTTACTTTCTTTGTTTACGTCTTTAAGTTCCGTTTCCAATCGTCTAGTTCTTTATTGAAAAAAAAAAAAAAAACAAAAAAAACAAAAAAAAAAAAAAGAGAAGATCCGAAAGAAAAGAAAAGAAAAGAAAAGAAAAGAAAAGAAAGAAAAGAAAAAGAAGAAAACAAGATGAATAAAGTTGCAGCCAATTTGGTTTAATTGAGAGTGAATTTTCTCTCTTGTTCTTTATGAACATGTGATCTTATCAAGCTATGCTTGTGGCGATCAAAACCATGACTTATCTCCTACCTTCTCTTCTATGTCTTGGGAGTGGCGTCAATATCCTTCTTTTATAATTTTGGTTCTTGATTGAGTTCTAATCATTGGGTCAAAGTTCTTTATAACTTTGGTTCTTGATTGACATATAATCAACGGGTCAAAATTCTTTTGTTATAAACCTGTTTAATCTTTCTTGGGGTTGTGTTTCAATTTGATCGTGGGTGTCGTATCATTATATACGGGGTTCGCATCAAAGGCCTAATTAACATCATCAAGGCAATTAATTGGGCTGAATAGGAGTTGACTTGGGTGTGTGGCAGAAAGCTTGGGCGTGTGGCACAAGCAAGAAGATTCAATTTAAGTTGTTTCCTTTTTAGATTTTCAATGAATAATGAATTGATTTGTTTCCCAATTTAAGAGACTGATTTACTTTAATTTCAGCCTTCCAAATAGGGAATTAAGTCAATTAGTTGATTGATTTAGATTTAATTAGTTTCTTGTTTTGTAAGGCAATTAATGGCCGAATATTTTATTTCTTTTTGAAAAGGCATGTAGCCTCTCTCTTTTCTTTTAGGGTTTTAGTTTATAAAGAACATAAAGGATGTAATGTGGAAGATCAGAAATCGAATGAAAAATTGAGAGCTTAATTTCTCTTTTGTTCTTTGAGAACTAATTGGAACTTATCAGATTTCTCTGTGGTGTTCCTCCTTTTTGACTTATCAATCGAATACTCCATCCTCGATTGTGGCGTCATCCTTATACCAAGGTTCACATCTCATTATAGGTGTTAGGTCGCGGTTTCCATTCAAACCAGATATTAGAACGGTCCTAGGCCTCAATTGTGCTACAACAGACGAGGTTCACATCATTTGGTATCAGAGCTTCGGGTTCTAACATCAGGTTTTATCTATCCTAGTTGTTCTTCTTCGTTGATTCCGTTTGATCAATCCTTAAAAAAAAAAAAAAAAAAAAAAGTACAAAATTTTTTTTGTTTCAGAACGATCCTATAGTTGAATATATCAGCTATTGTTATTTCTCTTCTTGGTTTCGTGCAGTGGCAATTATACAAAAAAAAAAAATTCTGGTACTAGGAACTCATCTTTGTTATTCCAGTTTCATTGTGATTCATTTTCGTGTGAACCATCTTTGTTATTCCAGTTTCATTGTGATTCACTTTCGTGTGAACCATCTTTGTTATTCCAGTTTCATTGTGATTCATTTTCGTGTGAACCATCTTTGTTATTCCAGTTTCATTGTGATTCACTGTCGTGTGAACCATCTTTGTTATTCCAGTTTCATTGTGATTCATTCTCGTGTGAACCATCTTTGTTATTCCAGTTTCATTGTGATTCATTCTCGTGTGAACCTAGGAGATTTCTTTTGTCTCATGTGAATGCAACTAAGAAATCTTGATTATTGTTTGGCTAGTTTGATAAGAACTTTTGAGAAATCACGAGGGGAAAAAGGCAAGAGTGGTGAGTACATACTGAGGGTAAAAGCCGAATTTATTGTGTGTAAACACGAGTGTTGAGTGAACTGATTATTCGAGCGAAAACACGTGAGGAAGTGCTGTGACGTCCCTTATTATTATTATTATTGTTATTATTATTTTTTTTTTTTTTGCAGGAAAACATGTCCGGAAACAAAGATAAAGACTCTACTGAGGATTCTTCCATCCCGGCAGAAATAAAGCTTTGGAAGGAAGCATTAGTAGAGGAGATGAGACGGATGATGAGGGGGGAATTGGAACAATTACATGAGCGATTAGATCAAGTGGAAAATTCACATGTGGAACAGCCACCACCCGTTCCACAAGCACGTAGAAGAGAGAGAGTTCTGGTTAGAGAAGAAGTTAATGATTACTATGGGGATGATAATGACATGGATGAGGCTGATCACATGTCCAATATAAGTGTGGGTAGATTTAGGCGTGGAATGGGAGGTAGAGGAGTTAGGTATGGGAATAGAGAAGATAGGTATGGGAATAGAGGAGATAGGTATGGAGAGAGGGTTGATAATAATTTGGGTAGTATAAAGGTTAAGATTCCAACCTTTCAAGGTAAAACTGATCCTGAAGCTTATTTGGAGTGGGAGAAAAGAATAGAATTGGTGTTTGATTGCCATGAATATTCCGAATTGAAGAAGGTGAAATTGGCAGCCATAGAATTCACTGATTATGCTATTGTTTGGTGGGATCAATTGATTGTGAGTAGGAGACGGAATGGAGAAAGACCTATTGAGACATGGGATGAGATGAAAGCTGTTATGAGGACGAGATTCATTCCAAGCCACTATTATAGGGGATTGTTTCAAAATTTGCAAACTCTTACTCAAGGGTCTAAGTGTGTTGAAGACTACTACAAGGAGATGGAGATAGCCATGATTCGAGCTGATGTAGAGGAGGACCGAGAAGCGACTATGGCTAGGTTTCTAAATGGGCTGAACCGAGACATTGCAAATGTAGTGGAGTTGCAACATTATGTTGAATTGACTGACATGGTACACATGGCCATTAAAGTGGAACAACAATTGAAGAGGAAGAGTTCCACATGGGTTGGGCAAAATTCAGGTTCATCATCGTCATGGAAACCGAATTGGAGCAAGAGGGAGGACCAGCCTAGTTTCAAGGCCAAGGCCGAACCTTCCAAAGAGCATAAGGCCGGAGGCACATTAAATCAAGGTAAATCAGATTCTCAACCTTCTAGAACCCGTGACATTAAGTGCTTTAAGTGTTTGGGAGCGGGTCATATTGCATCACAATGCCCAAACAAAAGAGTAATGGTTTTGAAGGAGGAGGGTGGTATCGAATCCGAGGGTGACTCTGATGATGAGTCCATGCCACCTTTGGAAGATGCAAGTGACCTTGAATATCCGGTGGGTGGAGAACTTTTGGTTGCAAGGAGAGCTCTTAGTGCTCAAGCCAAGGAAGATGATGAGGTACAACGTGATAACATTTTTCATACCCGTTGCTATGTTAATGATAAGGTATGTAGTATGATTATTGACGGGGGGAGTTGTACTAATGTGGCTAGCACTATTTTGGTGGAAAAATTGAATTTAGCAACTTTGAAGCACCCAAAACTACAATGGTTGAATGATAGTGGGGAAGTTAGGGTGAATAAACAGGTGTTGGTGTCATTTTCAATTGGAAAATACAAAGATGATGTTATGTGTGATGTGGTACCAATGAATGCGGGTCATATCCTTTTGGGAAGACCATGGCAGTTTGATAGGCATGTAACTCATGATGGATATACCAATAGATACTCCTTTATGCTCAATAAAAGGCCAATCACTCTTGTACCTTTAACCCCAAGACAAGTATATGAAGATCAAGTGAGGTTAAAAAAAGAGAGAGATGTAAAAAAGGAGAGTGAGAGTTCAAGAGAGAGAGAGACAAAAGAAAGAGAGTCTGAAATAACAAAAATAGAAAAGAAGAGTGGAAAGGAAAAAGAGGTTGATGAGAAAAAGAGAGACAACAAACAAGTGAATTTTTATGCAAGAGAGGGTGAGGTTAAGAAAGCGTTGTTTTCTAATCAGCCAATGATTGTACTTTTGTACAAAGAGGCTTGTTTTAGTGCTAATGAACTTGACTCTTCTTTGCCTAGTGTTGTTGTTTCACTTTTGCAGGACTTTGATGAGGTGTTTCCCGAAGAGATGCCTAAGGGTTTACCACCAGTAAGGGGGATTGAGCACCAAATTGACTTTGTACCCGGAGCACCCATCCCAAATAGACCAGCATATAGAAGTAATCCCGAGGAGACAAAGGAGCTTCAAAGGCAGGTTAGTGAGCTCAGGGAAAAGGGATATGTGCGTGAGAGTATGAGTCCTTGTGCGGTTCCCGTATTGCTTATGCCTAAGAAGGATGGAACATGGAGGATGTGTGTTGATTGTCGTGCCATCAACAATATCACTGTAAAGTATCGACATCCTATTCCTAGATTAGATGATATGCTTGATGAATTGCATGGTTCTATTGTTTTTACTAAAATTGATCTTAAGAGTGGATATCATCAAATTAGGATGAAAGAAGGAGATGAGTGGAAAACTGCTTTCAAAACAAAATATGGTTTATATGAGTGGTTAGTTATGCCTTTTGGATTAACTAATGCACCTAGTACTTTCATGAGATTAATGAACCATGTTTTGCGTGCTTTTATTGGAAGATTTGTGGTTGTTTACTTTGATGACATTCTGATTTATAGCAAAAACTTGGATGAGCATGTTGAACATTTAAAACTTGTTTTAGGTGTTTTAAGAACAGAAAAGTTGTTTGCTAATCTCAAAAAGTGTACCTTTTGCACCGATAAGCTTGCATTTCTAGGTTTTGTCGTTAGTGCTAAGGGAATTGGGGTTGATGAAGAAAAGGTTAAGGCAATTAGGGAGTGGCCGAAACCTACAAATGTGGGATAAGTGAGAAGTTTTCATGGGCTGGCTAGTTTTTATAGGAGGTTTGTGAAAGATTTTAGTAGTCTAGCCGCACCTTTAACTGAAGTTATCAAAAAGAATGTGGGGTTTAAGTGGAGTACGGAACAAGAAAAGGCATTTAACTTGATTAAGGAGAAATTAACTAATGCACCTTTACTTGCTTTGCCTGACTTTGCTAAAACTTTTGAGATTGAGTGTGACGCTTCAGGAATAGGTATTGGAGCTGTTCTAATGCAAGAAGGACGTCCCATTGCATTTTTTAGTGAGAAGATAAGTGGAGCAGCCTTGAATTATCCTACATATGACAAGGAGATGTATGCCTTGGTTAAGGCATTAGAAACTTGGCAACATTACCTTTGGCCGAAAGAATTTGTGATTCACACTGATCATGAGTCTTTGAAGCATTTAAAGGGGCAACACAAGCTAAATAAGCGACATGCCAAGTGGGTGGAGTTCATTGAAACATTTCCATATGTGATCAAGTACAAAAAAGGTAAGGAAAATGTGGTCGCCGATGCTTTGTCCAGAAGGTATGTTTTACTTTCTACTTTGGATGCTCGATTGCTTGGCTTCGATTACATTAAAGAATTGTATGTGGAAGATTCTGATTTTAGCAAAGTATTCAATGCATGTGAAAAGGTAGCGTTTGGCAAGTTTTATAGGCATGATGGATTTTTGTTTAGACAAACTAAATTATGCGTGCCTAAGAGTTCTTTGCGTGAATTGCTTGTTAGAGAAGCTCACGTGGGAGGTTTGATGGGGCATTTTGGTATAGCCAAGACACTAGATGTTTTGCATGAACATTTTTTTTGGCCTCATATAAAACGTGATGTAGAAAGAATCTGTGAGAAATGCATTACATGTAGACAAGCTAAGTCTAGAATTAAGCCTCATGGATTGTATACTCCTTTGCCTATACCTAGTGAGCCTGGGTTGATATTTCTATGGATTTTGTGTTGGGTTTGCCTAGGTCCAAAAGGGGTAGGGACTCTATATATGTGGTTGTTGATAGGTTTTCTAAAATGGCACATTTCATTCCTTGCCATAAAACTGATGATGCATCACATATTGCTGATTTATTTTTCAAAGAAGTTGTTAGATTGCATGGCATGCCTAAGACCATTGTTTCGGATAGAGATGCTAAGTTCTTAAGCTACTTTTGGAAGACATTGTGGGGTAAGTTAGGAACTAAGCTTTTATTTTCTACTACTTGTCATCCCCAAACTGATGGTCAAACTGAAGTAGTTAATAGGACTTTATCTGCCTTGTTGCGTGCTATAATACAAAAGAACTTGAAAACATGGGAGGATTGTTTGCCACATGTAGAATTTGCTTATAATAGGAGTGTGCATTCTGCAACCCATTTTTCGTCTTTTGAAGTTGTGTATGGTTTTAATCCACTGACTCCTTTGGATCTAATTCCTTTACCGGTGAATGAGCATGTTAACTTGGATGGGAGGAAAAAGGCAGATTTTGTCAAGCAAATCCATGAAAAGACTCGACAAAACATAGAGAGGAGAACTGAGCAATATGCCACGCAAGCTAATAAAGGACGCAAGAAAGTTGTGTTTGAACCTAGTGATTGGGTGTGGTTACATATGAGGAAGGAACGATTTCCAGTGCAGCGTTGTTCTAAACTGCTTCCGAGGGGAGATGGCCCATTTCAAGTGATTGAACGAATCAATGACAACGCTTACAAGTTAGATCTTCCAGGTGAGTATAATGTTAGTGCAAGCTTCAATGTTTCTGATTTGTCTCCTTTTGATGTAGGTGACGATTTGAGGACAAATCCTTTTCAAGAGGGAGGGAATGTTACGAACAAGGGAGCTACACCAAGTGACCCATTACATGTTCCGGTTGGGCCAATAACAAGGGCAAGGGCTAAGAGATTCAAGGAAGCACTAAATGGCCTAATTCAAGACACTTGGGCTGATTCCGATTTAATAAAGTCCAAGATGAGTCCATATGAAGATCAAGGCCTAATTAACATCGTCAAGGCAATTAATTGGGCTGAATAGGAGTTGACTTGGGTGTGTGGCAGAAAGCTTGGGCGTGTGGCACAAGCAAGAAGATTCAATTTAAGTTGTTTCCTTTTTAGATTTTCAATGAATAATGAATTGATTTGTTTCCCAATTTAAGAGACTGATTTACTTTAATTTCAGCCTTCCAAATAGGGAATTAAGTCAATTAGTTGATTGATTTAGATTTAATTAGTTTCTTGTTTTGTAAGGCAATTAATGGTCGAATATTTTATTTCTTTTTGAAAAGGCATGTAACCTCTCTCTTTTCTTTTAGGGTTTTAGTTTATAAAGAACATAAAGGATGTAATGTGGAAGATCAGAAATCGAATGAAAAATTGAGAGCTTAATTTCTCTTTTGTTCTTTGAGAACTAATTGGAACTTATCAGATTTCTCTGTGGCGTTCCTCCTTTTTGACTTATCAATCGAATACTCCATCCTCGATTGTGGCGTCATCCTTATACCAAGGTTCACATCTTATTATAGGTGTTGGGTCGCGGTTTCCATTCAAACCAGATATTAGAACGGTCCTAGGCCTCAATTGTGCTACAACAGACGAGGTTCACATCAGAATATCCTCAAGCTCTTCCACCGGACCTGTACTTTGACATGTATAGAATTCCCTAAGGTCCAAGTCATGGCTGACTCCTGATGAAGTGATTGCCTGTAGCTCACGTTTCGAGGCTACTTCCGCTTTCTTTCCTCGAACTCCCCTTCTTATAGCATCTACATAGCAGCGACGAGCCAGAGACTGCTAGCCCCGCACACATCCTACCCCATGGGGAGTTGGAAACTTTACCGTGAGAGCCTTGGTGAAGGTGACCATGTCGAGGTCGTTCATAGCAGGTCTTTCCAGTACCACATTGTACACAGAGGGAGAATCGTTGATGAGAAAGTTTGCAAGCACTGTGGACTGATAGGCGACGTCTCCGAGGGTCAGGGGCAATCTAATCTATCCAGTGGGGACGACTGAATCTCCAGTGACTCCGTACGAAAGCTCGGGGGATGGCTTGAGCTGTTCGTCACCGATTCTCATTTGATCATAGCACCTCTTGTACATCACATTAACTGAATTCCCTGTGTCGATCATTATCCTCTTGACCATCGAATTACCAATACGTACCCGAATCACCAACACGTCATTATGAGGGAGGCGAACATCCCGAACAGCTTCATCTGTGAACACAATGTCCTCTAATACTCTTCTAGCTTTCTTCGTAAGTCCCCTTGATTTTTTCTGATTAGCAGGCTGGACGCGTCTCAATTCACGCACAAATCGCTCTTGAGATCTATTGGATTCCCTACTTTTGAGATACCCTCGTGGATGGTATGGATGGTTCTGACTGAAGGCCCTTGGGTAGAGTCTGGCTTGGACTGAATTTGGGTTGGCAGGTCCTGTGAGCGTTGGTGGGGCCGCTGTTGCTAGGACGGTCGCCCTGGGGGTCTCACAACGTAATCCCTTAGAAAACCGTTTTTGATCATTTCTTCAATAGCGTCTTTGAGCGCCCAGCAGTCTGAAGTATTATGTCCTGCTTCGTTGTGGTAGGCACAAAACTTGCTTCTATCTTTCCGCCCTTCTGGAGTCTGGATGGGGGCTAGTCGCCCGAAATTCTCCCTATTCTTCTCGGTCGCATAGATCCTATCCTCGATATCAGATAAGGCATTATACATGTTGTACCGACCTTGGTATTGAGGCCGCTCCCACCCCCGACTACTTCCTGGTCTATGCCAATTCCTGGCCTTCTTTGCAATTTAGTTGCTGTCTCTTCATCCTTCAAGGCTATTTCCCCCATTGCTTCTCTTTCTTCCCTAATTAGAATTCCCAGCTTCATCCCTTTGGGAACTGGCTTTCCTAGGGTTGGTTGCTTCTTCCCACCAGATCTCCTTCTCTGTCTGCTCATAGAACTCCCCTAAATCCTTTACTGGGGATTTGTAAATGCTTTCATACAGCTTCTCGCCTTTTCTCAAGCCCAACGAGATAGTTGTGAGTACAGCCTCATCTGTTGGATTCTCCACATTTATCACTTGGTGCCTAAACCTGCTGATATAGTCTTTCAACGGCTCACTGGGACGCTGATAAATGGTAACAAGGTAGCAGGGTGGCGCGAGCTGCCTCTTTAACGCCTTGTATTGGTTCAAGAATTTTTGCTAGAATTCTTTCCAGTTGTTGATGCTACGGGGGGGAAGGTTCTTGAACCATGTCCGCGGGATGTCTCCAAGTGTAGTTGGGAATACACGACATTTTACTAGTGGACTCATCATCTGGAGATCCATCTGAATGTTGAAAGCATCCAGATGGTCGTAGGGGTCGGAGTTCTCCTTATATTGGGGAATGTTGGGGACTTTAAATCTCGGAAGGAGTGGTTCTAGCTCAATTTCTGAAGCAAATGGGGTCCTCTCCCCTCTTTGGCTCCATTGTTCCTACACTCCGGGTCGCGTTTCAAGTTGCTGGACCCTCTGAAGGAGTTCTACAATCAATGGACCTCGTATTTCGATTCTTTCGTTAGCGGATTATCCGTCCTGCCTGCTCGGGGATCTATGGTCTCGAGCCCCCAACCTTCCATTATTGGGTCCCAGCCCTATTCTATCTCCGCAGGCCAGGATTTGGTCATGGCCGCAGTAAGCTCGTCCTAGTCGATGCTCACCACAAGCTCGAGGCAACCGAGCACTAGAATGCATGCTAGAAGAGTGAACTGATCCTTCTCATTCTAACTCCCTAACGTCCCTCCTGTTTGTTCCAGGGTCTTCACGAGCCTTCCTCGGGGGGCGTCCCTTCCCGGAGTAGTTTGGGGAGGTCCCTGAGGAGGTTGGACTTGCGTCCGAATCAGCGTTCTGACTTCGCCGAGCAACTATGCCACCGTGTTTTCCAACATTTCCTGTCGTCCCTGCAACACTTGTATGGCATTTCCCCCTACAGCATTAGGCACAGGTTGGCGAGCAGGGAGAGGAGGTATACCTTGAGCATCCCTTGCCATGGGTACACTAGACGTCCCTACACCAGCATCGGGCAGTCCTCCAGTAGACATGGTATGCTGTAGTTGATCTGAAGCTTTAGGGTGGTTGTTTGTTATGCTAAAGTTTCTAGGAATCCTCCATCTGACCATGGTGAATAAAGATGAGTCTTGTAGGCTAAGAGGAAAAAAGGTGGTGAAACTGAAGATGAGCCCCTCCTTCCAGCGCGAAAAATGTTAATGTTCGGATTGGCTCCCTAGTCAACGAAGTTCGTTGACTGGCCCAAGCTGCAGTTTCGGGTAGTTTAAGTCAGTTATGCAGAGTAAAAGTAGAACAAAAAGAAAAGGGGTCAGAGGCGAGGAGCAGAAACACAAGAAGATTTTTAGAGTGGTTCGGTCCAAAAAGATGTCTATATCCATTGTTCACTCTCTCACTATTTTGGTAGAGTAACGGCACTCAAAAAATGTTCCTTGTTTATAATGAAAATCCTCCCCTATTTATAAAGAAAAGGGAGGAGCTATAACAAAATGGAATAAGATAAGAATGTACAGTAAACTGAAAACACAATGACGGGTCGTATTTAATGCGCTGGGATTTCATTTAATGCGGCTGATAGTGCATTAAATGCAACCGAAATTCTATTTTATGCGACCGAATCTGTCACTTCTGAGCTCTGCTCCAGTGAGACTTTGGGTGGCTCATTTGTACGGATCACGAGAGGCTGCCAGAATCTTGGTAGTGATTTCTGGCAGAGTTGGTATGCGAGACACGTCTCGTGCTGTATTTTGCATGGCACCTTTGACTTCTGCTAACTTGTGGTTTCGGGAATCAAGATTGAGGCGATATTTCTAGTGGACAGAGCATTCAGTCCAATTGGTGGGTAGATGAGCTTCTAATGAACCAGACATCTTGAGAGCAAGGAAGATAGATTATGAATTAATGCATCTGCGACTGATCATAATATTAGGGGAGTACTTTCATAAATGAGCAGGTACACGAGCATGCCCAGGGATCATTGAACAATCCAGACGGACAATTCTGGACACACATGTCCGGACGAAACAAGTCTGACGATCACCCTTTGGCGAGTAGCTTAAACGAACAGATATGGCGGACAGGTTAAGCGAACAATTTGGCCGATCAGATTCAGTGGACAGCCTTGGCGATCAACCTGGGCGAACAGAATTAGAGATCAGCCTGAGTGAATAGACTGAGCGTTCAGATACGATAGCCATGATATCAATACTTATTCACGAACAGACTGACGACCATAAGGGGGACTTGGGTCATGTTGAAAAATGGAGAGCAGTCTGCCGAATCGAGTCCTTTGTTGGGAAGGAGGACTGAAAGAAAAGCGGATTACTAAGCCTCTAGGCTATTGGGCCTGCACAGTAGATCTTATTGAGCTCAAATAATTTGATCGCTAAATTACCATAACATTACCCATGTAAATTAAAGGATATAACTCAATAAGCAGGAGTCCATAATATACATAGGATTAAGATCAATTCATAAATGATCATCTGGTCGATAAATATAAATCTCTAAGTTTAATGGATATTAATAATGACTTATATTTATTGTGGTTCAGTCCCATATAATCTTTATTATATAAGATGCCTCTATTTCCATGTTACTACATGAATAGTCTCGGATAAAACTATTGTACCCAATACAAAATGGACTGCAACTATAGATTTGCTACAAATAAAGTATCCAGCTTTATTTGCTTTCTACGGACTCTTTAGATTACTTATTTCAACCTAAATCTGCTTGCATATGATACTTATATAATCAGTTTGAAATTACATCAGTAATCAAGGATGTTTCTTTTGATATATATAATTTTTGCAAAATATATAAATTAAATAAAATAAATATTTTATTATTTATAAAACCGTTTACATTATTACAAGTTATTAGAGCACAAAACCCAGCAATCAATTTTGCCCTAAAATTTATGTCTGCTCCCAAGTTACAAAATTGTATTACTCAACAATCAATAAACAAATGAGAGAAGTTGAGTTATCTTGATATCTCGTCTACAAGTATTAGAAGAATGGAGCATCTAGAGACATTTTGTATACATAGATGTCCTTTGAGGGAAGTTAAAATTTGTTTCGAAAACGAAGTGAGAATATAGAGATTAGAGGTTAACTGTTTCTGTAATCTTCAGTTTCTAAGTATTTATGAGTGTGCAACAAAGAATTTGACATGGCTTCGATTTCGTTGTGTATTTTACTAATGAATCATTGGAAGAAATAATAGCTTGTGACTTGGGGTGTTCAGAAATTGAAGAAGACATCGAGATATTCTCAAATTTTAAAGAAGTTGAATTTGCTTGTCTACCAAATTTAAAGAGCATATGTAGAGGAGTCATGCCCTTTTATTCTCTCCAAGATGTTAAAATGCGTTACTACCCAAGTCTAAGGAAACTCCCTTTTAACGCTGAAAGTGCAAAAAGTTTAAAAGCAATTCAAAGAGAGCAAGATTGATGGGACAAGTTGGAGTGGGAAGACGAAGCCACGGAGCATGCTTTTACTTCCAAATGTCCAGTTTACTAATTGTCATTTGGTAATGTCTTCATCTCTCAAAATCTTTTATTATTTTGTTTTCTTTAGAATTTATAACGATACAGCTAACGAATATCATAATAGACATATTATGCTTGTTTAATTTATATCACAATCCAATATTTTAATATAGTTATAATATTTTATCTTTCATAACTGCTCCCATTTATTATTAAATTTATATTAATTGATAAAGTTCAAGATGTTTGGTATATATTTTGCAAAAATTACTTTTGGGATAAATATATATTTTTTGAAAAAAAAAAAATGAATGTTTTCCAGAGAAATAATTGAATGTTTATTAAGATATATATATATATATATATATATTTTTTTTTTCGGAGGAGAGAATTTGAACTTCACACCTTCACTTTGTAGAGAAACGTGTTTACTTACTATTAGGATATGCCCACAATCACTTCAAGATTATTATTTTTTTTTTAAGTTATAAATTTGAGATTTGAAATATATATATATATATAACTTGAATCCATAACTATATTGATGTGAATATAAATAGCATCGTTGAGATATCTCAATTTTGTCATTTGACAAAAAGAAGAAAAACTATTATCATATGTGTTTCTTATAAAACCTTTTCGAAGTATTACTACCATTTCTACATGAACTTTAGTTTTTCAGGTATATTTAGTCAAGGATTTACAATTTCCTTCATTTATTCTTTATAGAATCTTGACTCATTTTTTACCTTTTGATTCAACTTCAATTCTGCAACATTTTCAAATTTTCAGTTATGTAAGGACATTTCTGTTTACATTTAAATAATTTATGTAATAACATTGTTTTATTTATTATTATTATTATTTTATGGAAACAAAAAGTTTAATTTCTAGTCAAGTATTTTCATGAATGATAATAAATAACAGATTATTGGACTTACAGGTTTGTCAAACTAGAAAATTGAATAAGGAATTTGAAGATATAATGATTCAAGGAGAGTACATGGGAAGGATTTGAAAACTGAATACAACTATATTGTCAATTGGTACATAAGAAATGGTGATTGTATTTAGCTATTATCGTGCAAAATCGTAAATGGATGAGCCAAACAAGTAATATAATGATGCGAAATATCGTCTCATGAGGATTACTGTTAATTAATTCCCAAAATTAAAATAACTTAATTTTTATTTGGTAAATGAAATTTGATTAAAGGATCTGAAAACTACAAGTAAATTTAATTACAAATATAAATGAATTTTTATTGAAATTAATTCAATAAATGAAAACTCTAAGGTTCTGATTTCACTATAATTAATCTGTTACTCCCATTTGTCTTTTTTAACGAAAAATTAATTATCCGGTTGTTAGTCAAAATTCCTTGAATTATTCACATAGTCCCTCCCGAGGTCTAAGGAAAATATCCTATAAAACTTAACTGTTATGTTCCTATGCAAGTCAAAACATTAAAGGATTCATTAAGATTTATGGATTTATTTTATAAACTATATAAACCATGCATGTATATTCAAACCATGCATGTATATTCCTATCATGTATGTAATTTATAACGTTTTATACAATGAACTAAGACACATAAATCAGTTTCCGCTATCATTATGATTAACAATTCAACTAAATAGTGGCTTGTTATTTAGAAACATTAAGAACAGTATTAAATGCATCAACCAAGATAGAAAATCCTTAATTGAATTAAACAAATGTTGGAACATCAAAGTTAGGCTACATCATAACTTTAGAAAAATAAGATTACTCCATACTTAAATTAAAATTGACAAAGACTAGAAAATTAAACATAATAAAATATAAGAAAACTTAATGGGTTGAAACTTCGCTTTATAATTTATTCCTCTGCTTTGCTTCTCATCTCTAAGCTCTCTCTTTCTCTAATTTACTTGTTATTTTGATCTTTGATGGATGCTTAGAATGGTGATCTTAAAGCCTATTTATAGGCAAAGTTTACCTCCAGTTACATCATCGCTTACATGATCCCTAATTTTCCACCCTTCTGCATTATCGCTTACATCATGATTTATCCATCTCATGCAAGTCAAATTTTATATTACATTATTACTTACATCAAAATGACATAAGTCTTCACATCAGCATGACATAATAATTATTTCTAGAATACTTGATCTTTAAACTGCAATAACTTCTTTATGTGGTCTCTGATTCGAGTTATTCTTGAAGCTATGAGCTACTTTGGATGACATTCATTTTATAACGATGATTTTGTCACGAACAATAGCACTTGTGGTGTCCACATGCGATTTTTCATCAATTTTATTCTGAAAATGAAAAATGCAAAAAGATATAATAATTCACTTAATAATAATAAAAATCTCAAGAACTAAGCAAGAATTTAGGTTTAAAAATATAAAATAACTCTGTAAAAATAGAGTTATCACACCCTTAAACTTAAGATTTTGCTTGTCCTCAACTGAAACAAACTCCAAACCAACTTGAGAATCAATAACTCACAATCATTAACATAGGGTAAAACAATCATTATAAAGATTTGAATTAATCAAAGAGTTAAATGACCTTACCAAGCCTCCTGAAATGTGTGTATGGATGGACAATTTAAATGACCAAACCCTTAACTCTGGCAATTGGTTTTAGCGACGTAGACTACGAGCTCAACATTATTAATTTAATTTAATTTAATTATATATTTTTATTATTATTTTTTAGTATATATATATTTTTTTTTTCGAGCAACTGGTCCTAAGAAATAGTTCACATTTTTACGTGAGAGTCCATATTTGTGATACAAACCCCTAATTACTTAGTGAAACATTTACACTAGTATGTTTTACATGCTCATACCTTGGATACGCCTTTTTACATGAAAATCCATATTTGTGATATAGATTTCCAGTTACTCAGTATATATAAAAGCATTGTCTCTCAATCCAAAAATCAGAACCTATGTAGTTTCAATGGCCCGCACGCAGTATGGAGAGTTGGTAGAAGTAGCAGTTAGAGTGGAACGAAGTATTGAAACAATATGAAAGCCAAAGAAGCCAACTTAGTAGCGTGGTTAGTCAGGTGGCTACCAAGGAGGACTCAGTAAATCAGCCCGGACCGGAGAGAGATCAGCTGGATCAGATAGTAGGAGATCCAATCATGGAGCACCGTCCAGCCAAAGCTTCATGAAGCCACCAGGAGGATCCAAAAGTACCAGAAGAAGTTGGAAGAGCTATCCCATATGCAAGAAATGTAGGAAGACACATATTGGAGAGTGCCAATGGGGTAGCACCAGATGTTATATATACAAGCAGGAAGGTCATTTCATGAAGGACTGCCTAAATGCACCTTTAGCCTCCCGACTAGACAGTAGGGCTATAGCGTAGGGACAAGCTAATGAGGGCCATGGACAGAGCCAGAGAGGCTCCCAAACCAAAGGGACCACCAGCTCAGCGTAGCCCAGTGGACCAGCAGATAACAGTGCGCCATCTAGAGGCCAGCAAGGTAAACCTCGCACCCAAGCCAAAGTTTTTACAATCATACAGCAGAAGGCAAAGGCCACCCCAGAGGTTGTCATATGTATTATTTCAGCTTTTGATCAAGATGCATATGTTTTAATAAATCCCGGGGCTACCTATGCTTTTATATCAAAAGATTTTGCTGAGTCTCTCAAATCTAAACTGGAATCCGCGGAGTGTGGTCTACTGAGACTCCTTGGCATATACGTGCGGAATTCTTTGCATTGCAAATTGTAGTGCGAGATAATCTACAATCTTTGCGACAACGTGCGAAATTTGCTGCATCATAAGCATAGCGCAAGGTACTATATCAAATCTTGGTTACTACATTGTGAAATTTTCTGCATCGTAATTTGTAGCACAAGATACTATTTATACTCTAGGCAACTATATTGCTGAATTTTCTGCATCGCAATGTGTAACGCAAGGAAATCTATATATCTGAGGGTATATAAATGGCCTTTGAAAACTCTTTTCTACTAAGTGCATTAAACACCAAATAGCTTTTCTTTCAAAAACTTTGTGCTAGAGTTTGGAAACTCAGTTCACATGAAAACTATTTTATTTCAAAATTTCTTTGAAACACATATAATAACCTTCTCTACCAAATAAGAATTTATATGAAACCATTCATTCATAAACTTTTGAACGAACAAAAAAATTACAATACGAAATACAAACATTCATTTCATAGTGCTACAAATAACTTACTCAAAGCTATGTATAAAGCTTTCAAGGCAACTAGTATATTACAATATCCTTTTGATTACACCTTTCTCAACTTAGTTTTAACTTAATCAAAGCTTTAAAATTCCAATTTCTTTCCACGAATCTCACTTATTATCATCCAGGAACACCCCCATATACTCGAAATAATTTTCTGAAGCTCGGAACAAAAATTCCCCATTTAAGACCCTCCTTGGTCGAATGCATGCTAGGGGTCAACCCCTTGCTTTTCTTCATTCCGTTTTCGCTTCATTCATCTTCCTATCTCTTATTTAGGTCAACAGTGAAGTGAATTTGAAAACAAAATGGCTATCAGGTGAAGGTTCCTAACCAAAAACCTCTATTTTTCATCACTTTTTTATGTCAAAACTTACCCTTTTTACATTCTAAACTTAATTCTTTTGCCATTAGGGTTCTGAGACTCTCACATGCATTATTAGAATATACATGACATAAAAATGTAAAGAGGAAGTGACATTGCATGTTAATCATCAATGCCCTTTATCTAGCTTAACAACACATTTACCCCATCTCATTTCTTTTTTTCAATTCTAGCATCTCTAAATGATTTTATAGCATTTAACATGCATGAATTCAAGCTCATATGCATCAAAGCACAATGGAATCACACAACCATTCTAGTGGCCATGAATTACACTTTCACACACCACACAATTACTTCTATCATTTTCTATGATTTCTACTAAATTCCTCTCTTAGACATTCCATCAAACATTTTAACTACAATTCAATTTACTTCCAACAAGTTTCAACCACTCTCTAGGGTTTTCTCCATAAACCCTAACTCTAATTCTTTGCATAGTGTCTATCGATTCAAGTTCTTTTTTTTTTTTTTTTTTTTTTTTAAGTTTGTTAGGGTTCTAGGTTGATTCACATCAAAAACTACCACAATCAATCAACATACATACATCCTAACCAACATCAAACTTGAGAAAACTCATGATAACTTACCTTAAAATTCAATAGAGTTTGGTCTTCTTGCTTGGTTCTACTCAAAATTTGGATTTAGAGGTTGAGATTTGTTAAGAACGACTTGATCCTTCTTCCTCCCCTTGATGTCGTCCCTCTCTCTCACTCTCTCCTTTTGTTTTCAAAATTTTTTCTAAGTGTTGGAAACCAATACTAACACACTCACACATATATATAGCTTTTAGTTGGTAACAATGACCATAATGCTCCTATTGACTTTATTTCACTACTAGCTTCCACTTGTATTAAGTGTTAGATAACTAACACCTATAAATATATATCTCGTATTTGGAAAAAGACCATTTTGCACTTCTTTTGAATTTATCTTACTATTAGGTTCAAACAACTTCTACAATGTCCACTAACATTTTATTATCACTTGTAAAGATGATATTTATGAAATTTAATATTTTCATCCTGTAATTTATCTATTAATACTAGGAAATCCAAAATTACAAAAAGGGGCTTACAGGATCTATCATTAATACCATAACCAATCATCTGTCTTGTGAGGATGTCCTTATATACACAAAATTCAGGCCAAAAAATGACAATATAGATGTTTCTCAAATCATCTGTAATGATTTGAGAAACTAACAAAAGATTGTAGTCTAAAGATTGAACAACTTAAATAGAATCCAAATTCAAAGTATCGGTTAGGGTTAAGCATCTTTCCTTATAACTAGGGTTGTGTTACCATTGGTTGAGGAAATAATTTTTTATGAGAGAGGTCTAAGGGTTGAGATCTATCTAGTATCAAAAGTTTTATGATCTGTAGCACTAAAATCAATTATCTATGCACTATCAATGACAAGTGCAGAAATACTTAAAAAACTTACAACCATTTTCCATAGCAGCTACTAATGCAGAGGTCTCCTTAGCAACATCATCTATGTTTTATTTCGATGCAGTCTAGGTTTTCTTGGAATCATTCTTCTGTTGATCGCGATTATGATCCCACCGTTCTAGATATCTTACCTATTCAAAGTACCGACTCTTGCTATGGCTAGTTGTATTGCAATGAGTACATTTGAATGTTGACTTATCAACACTAGAGATCACCTTAGGATGGTTATTCTTGGATCGATCTTGCTAATTTTGAGTGGATCGCTATCCAGCTATCGCGGTTGAGGTGTTAGGATTATCAAATTCCCCTTTCAAAGTAGCATGGCATATTACTTCTTGTTGAACCAAAGCATAACATCCATCCAAATCGAGAGCTGGATATTTGCATAAAATCTCTCCTCGAACTTGTTCGAAGTCACCATCCAATCCAATAAGAAAGATGTGTAGTCGTAGTCGTTCCATGGATTTTTTGTATGCTATAATGTCATCAAGACCTTTAATCACTACCTTATCTTAATGATCTAATTCATGAAAAATTTCAATTAACTCTGCGTAATAAGGGTGGTTATGAAAACATTAAACTGACTCGAATGACCTGACCTGAACTTATCCGTGGGTGTTTAGTTCCATTTCCATGTTCAAAATAAGGGTGTTTGGATCCCATGTAATGAAAACACCATATTTCGTAGATCTATTTGGTACTGGATACCCCAAACCGACCTGATCCATGAAATAGGGGTACATGCGTAATTTCACATGCCCTATATAAAAACCCCCAAAATAGCAAAAGATAAACTAGACATTTTCTTCTTTTCGTTGCATAGCAGCCACTCATTCATTGCTCTTCTCTCGTTTGTCATCTTTAACCCTTTCTTCATTCTTCTTCTTCTCTTCATGTAGCCATGAACCACCAACCCGACCTAACTAACTATTTTTTTCTTCTTCATCTCTCATCTCATCCTCGTCACTGTTACCGTCACCGTTATGAATTGAGTGTTTGTCATCGTCGTTTGCTGTTTTATTTACTATTTGGGGTAAGGTTTTTTTTTTTTTTTTTTTTTGAGTTTGCCATGAATCGTGCTTGGTTTAAGTTTCAATTTTTTTTTCTTTCATTTCCTGTTTCATTTTTTGGTTTTTAGTTTCATTTGTCGTGAATCATATTGGGTTTGAACAGGATCTTCGTTTTGGGGTTCGTTTTTGATAATTGAGTGGTACTCATGACTATTATTTGTTTTTGTTTTTGTTTTTAAATTTTATGGGGTGTTAATGTTTTTCTTTTTTTAGGGATTTAAGGATGAATTTGAGAAATGAGAGTAGAGGAATATGTGGAGTTTGAATGGTGGGGAACTTGAGTGGAGAAGATGATCGCGTCTTTATTTGGTTTAGAATGGTGGAGTTTGAATGTTTTGCTTTTTTTTTAAAAAAAAAAAAAAAAATCTTTTTTGACACACAGGAGGGCATCACCTTTGTGTTTGATTTTGCAATATATATAGATATATATATATATATATATATGTTTTAATTTTTAGATGGTGTAAAGAAGAAAATCTCGTCCTAAAAACAGGCCTAAACTTGGGCCCAAAATCATAGAACCATTATAAATTTGATATAATTAAAGAAGAAGATATAATTTCATCCATGTTAATCTTATTGATGTAAATATAAGAAATTAACCATTAGTCATCCAACTTCAATCATTAATGATATATGTTGCCTGCGTTGGATGACAACAACACTATTGTATTATAATTGAGAGGTAAGAATTTACTAGGTGATCCTCTAATCGATGGACTTAACAGCCTATCACGACCCATCATCCAAGCCAAAAAAAAAAAAAAAAAAGTCCCTTCAAAATTTTAATTGATCACACAAAATACCCGTATGGAGAGCACCAAATTAAATAAATTAAATAAACTATTGATCCTTTTCTATAGTATCTATTCAATTCTTGGATTTTTATTGGTATTGCCGACTCTAGTGGGACAGTTTACCGATTACTAGTTTGCTACAATATTCTCTGATTTCTCTCATACAACTCTATATATAGCCCAGCACTTCAACTCTTTTTGACAAGAACTAGCAACTCAAAAACTCAATAGCATGAGCTAATAAAAAGAGAATTATTATCTTGGTCATTAATGTCATGAACTCAAGATTACCCTTTGACTCATGGCTTGCTGACTCATGCATGTGCTCATGGTTGCCTTGTTCTTGGTCTTGGTCATCAATGTGATGATCGCTCCTCGGTCTTGAGTCATGGATGTATAGGTCATCATCTTGGTCTCGGATAGAGCTCTCAACAATATCATCATCGATAGGCCGACTAATTTTTAGCTGGTCTTCAACCCTTTTAAGTCTTTTATCCATATTGTGTAGCAACCTTTCCTGTGTCTGTTAAATCGCGACAATATGCTACAACAGTTTCATTATTTTATCGATATTCGTCTGAAGCTCTTGCATATAAATAAATCAATAAATATATATATGATATAAATTATAATATACACCTAATTTAAAATATAAATAAAATAATAATATTATATTAGTATATGAGGTTGAGAGGGTCTAGGTGACTAACTACTCTCCAGTCATACATCATATGCACCTTTTGTCCTCGGCTCCCTCTCTTCATCCTCCTTTTCCTCCTCCTAATTCAACTCCCTCTCACCTGCTACTTGCTCGTCATCAGCAACATTACTTATGAGAAGAAAGAAGCATCACCAAAAGATCCATTGCATATTCCAATTGGGCCAATAACAAGAGCGAGAGCTAAGAGGTTCAAAGAAGCACTTAATGGATTGGTTCAAGAGATTTGGGCTGATGTTAAAGTGGCAAATTCCAACATACAAATGCAGGCGTTGTTGGGAGAGATGAGGCGGATGATGAGGGTAGAACTAGAGCACATACACGAGAGGTTGGATAGGGTAGAAGAGGGAACACAATGGGGGCAGCCACAAAACACTCCTAATATGCATAGGAGGGATAGAATTCAGCCTAGGGGAGTGAGAGATGAAGATGAGGAGTACGTTGGGAATGAGTTTGAGGAAGAAGATGATAGGGATTTGATTGCTAGCAATAGGAGGTATGGTGGTCGGAATAGAGGAGCTAGGTATCGGGAAGACAACAATTTGGGTAGTATTAAGATGAAGATTCTGTCTTTTCAAGGCAGGTCAGATCCAGAAGCTTGCCTTGAGTGGGAGAAGAAGATGGACTTCATTTTTTATTGCCATAACTATTCCGAAGCAAAGAAGGTAAAACTTGCTGTAATTGAATTTTCTGATTATGCTGTTACGTGGTGGGATCAGCTTGTTATAAATAGGAGGCGGAATAGGGAACGTGTAATAGAGACATGGGGGGAGATGAAAGCGGTGATGAGGAAGCAGTTCATTCCAAGCCACTACTACCGGGAGTTGTACAAGAAATTGCAGGGACTTAGACAAGGGAGTTTAAGTGTGGAAGACTACTACAAGGAGATGGAGATTGCAATGATTTGAGCTAATGTAGAGGAGGATCGAGAAGCTACCATGGAAAGATTTTTGATGGGGTTAAATAAGGAGATCCATGATAGGGTGGAGTTGCAACATTATGTGGAGTTAGAGGATATGGTACACATGGCCATCAAAGTAGAGCAGCAACTTAAGAGGGGAAGTAGTTCTCGGCCCAAATCAACCCCACAAAATCCGAGTGCCGCACCTTGGCGGACGAGTTATCCAAAGAAAGAAGAAAACCCATCCACTTCCAAGGCCAAATTCGAGCCAAAGACAGCCATCACTAACACAGCCTCTCAAGGTAAAACAGCTCCTACATCGACTCGTTCTAGTGAAATTAAATGTTTTAAATGTCAGGGAAGAGGACACATAGCTAGCCAATGTCCAAACAAGCGAGTTATGATGATCTTGGAGAGTGGTCAGATTCAATCCGAAGATGAGGATGATTTAGATGATATGCCACCATTGGAGGATGTTTCCATGGGAGATGAGGAGTTTGGAGCCGAGCATGGAGAGATGCTTGGACTAGTTGCACGACGAGCCTTGAGTTTGCAAGTTAAAGAAGAAGAAGAGGAGGAAGCGCAATGGGAAAACATCTTTCACACTCGTTGCGACGTCAATGGCAAGGTATGTAGTATTATTATTGATGGCGGTAGCTGCACTAATGTGGCTAGCACTTTCATAGTTGAAAAGCTTGGGCTCGTGACGCTTAAACACCCTCGTCCATACAAGCTGCAACGGTTGAATGATAGTGGTGAGGTAAGGGTTACAAAACAGGTTGTGGTGTCATTCCGCATTGGAAAATATGAAGATGAAGTGTTATGTGATGTGGTACCGATGCAAGCAGGACACATTCTACTAGGAAGACCATGGCAATTTGATCGACGTGTGCAACATGATGGCTTCACCAACAAGTACTCATTTGAGCTAAATCAACGAACAATCACTCTTGTGCTAATGACACCCAAACAAGTTTATAAAGACCAAGTGAGATTACAAAAATTGAGTGATAAAAAGAATTTGAGTGAACAAAGGAAAATGAGTGATCAGAAAAAAATGAGTGAGCAAAAGAAAGAGAATGAGGGTGAGAGCAAGGCTGAATTTGGTGAGGAGAAAAAAAGAGAGAAAGATTCGGCCAAAGAGGTAAAATTAGAGAGAAGACAAAGAAATTTCTATGCAAGAACAAGTGAGGTTAAGCAAGTTTTGATTTCAAAACAGCCAATGATTGTACTCATGTACAAGGAAGCTCTTTTCAACACTAACCAACTTGATTCTTCTTTGCCTAGTGTTGTGGTTTCTCTCCTGCAGGAGTTCGAGGATATGTTTCCCGAGGACGTACCGTATGGATTACCACCAATCCGAGGGATTGAACACCAAATAGATTTTGTTCCCGGAGCATCAATTCTGATGCGAACCCCGTATGTAATGATACGACACCCACGACCAAATTGAAACACAACCCCAAGAAAGATTAAAATTGGTTTATAACAAAAGAATTTTGACCCATTGATTATATGTCAATCAAGAACCAAAGTTATAAAGAACTTTGACCCAATGATTAGAACTCAATCAAGAACCAAAATTATAAAAGAAGGATATTGACGCCACTCCCAAGACATAGAAGAGAAGGTGGGAGATAAGTCATGGTTTTGATCGCCACAAGCATAACTTGATAAAATCACATGTTCATGATGAACAAGAGAGAAAATTCACTCTCAATTAAACCTAATTGGCTGCAACTTTATTCATCTTGTTGTTTCTTTTGTTTAGGGTTACAAGCCTTTTTATAGGCAAGGAAATATAACATAATATAAAACCCTAGCCCCCAATAATTGAGCCCACTAAACATACTCATGGGTTTAAAATAATTAGATATGAGCTTAAGTTAATTAAATGTTTCAGCCCAATACATAAACTAAGACCCAACATGAAATTAAATTAACTAACTTAATTTAAAAACCCATTACAATTAAAAT
>CM041020.1:925439-1130439 GCA_022984855.1 Dimocarpus longan | reverse complement strand
ATAGTCTTTTTCAAAAACTGTGTTTTATGTAGCCATAAAACATGGTTTTGGTTATGGGTATAGCCATAAAACCCGATTTTTTTTTACAAACCGTATTTTACACAACAACAAAACTGGTTTTTAGAAAAGACCTTGTTTTATGGATCCTATAAACCCTGTCTTCCACCAAAACCGTGTTTTTTTTTTTTTGCTACACAAAATATAGTTTTTTCGTTCTACAACCCAAAAGCTCGGTCCCAACAGTTCATTTTCCTCGATAACATACATCACCAAAGCCTCCATTCTTATGCCCAATCTAACCAAAACTAACCTAATCTAACCATACTAAGATAAACCAACATCCACAACACAAAAAAACGAAATCAAAACTCTAAATTTCACAATAAAAATTCAAACAATCAAATAAAGTGTTTCGTTGCATACCTTCGACAATGGAGGCGACGAAGAAGCTCGCCAGCAATCTAAGAAAGTCAGCAAAGGTTTGAAATGTTGTGACAAGGCTAGTGATGAGCGGTTAGGTGCGCGGGGTCTCGAATCAGAAATCGGGTCTTGAGAGCTTGATGAAAATGATGGAAATTTGATTTGGGTGAGTGGTCGTGTTTTGTGGTCTTCATATATTTGAGGCAGTTTTGTAATTTTGCATTGAGCTTTTGTTTTAAATTTTACAAAACAAGTGTATATGGGTCAACTTTCACTTAGGGATAAAATGGGATTCCATGCAATTAGTTTGATTAAGAGGTTAGAAAGGAATTTATAAAAATATTTGGCTATAAATGAATTTTCAGTTTTTATAATGGTTATTTTTTGTATTTTTCACTTATTAAATCTATTTATTTTGTAAGTTGTAGTAATATCTTGGGCCATAATAGCTATCCATTATCTTCTACTAAAATAGTTAGTTGTATCATTTTTTATGCACTCCAACCACTCCCTATATGATTACATATTTTATAAAAGTTGAACCACTCTAACTAAATATAAAAAACAAAAGAGTCAACCAAATTCTCTCTCCAATTATTTTAATATTTAATTTAAAATAAAGTAATTTAAAAATAGTAACTAAAATCTTTTATTATTTTAGTATTAATGTTTAGCTAAAATTCTCTTTTACATTATTTTAGTATTAATGTTTGACTAAAATAGAGTTACTTAATTAAAACTTGCAAGCTAAAATAAGTCTATTTTTTTTTTTCATTTTAATTTTAGTTAAAATTAGCTAAAATTTAGGGAGTGGTTAAAGATGCTCTAATAGTTATGCATGTAACAAATCAACCCGCCTTGGCGCCAGCCTTGCATTGTTGTAGCCTGGACTGTCGGTTAATCTGGCTAGTGGTTTGCCCAGCTATGAGCTACGATCTGTCTAGCCTTGCGCTACGATCTGCCCAGCCTTGAGCTACGACCTACCTTGACAGGTCTTGTCCCCTTCCTATGCGATTTTCTTTGCCTCTCATACCCCTTCAAACCCATGATCTAGGGGCTAAATACATAGGGAATGCAGGGTATGTATCATTTGAGCTAGTTCATGAGTTCGAGCGGGTGTGGAAAGCGAAGAAAATCTAATAAGGAAAGGGACAGTACCTACCAGGGTAGGTCATAGCTCGAGGCTATGCAGATCGCAGTGCGAGGTTGGGCAAATCGTAGTGCAAGGTTAGGCAGGCCATTGGCCGAATCAGCTAGCAGTCCGGGCTACAACGCGATGTTAACTGGCAGGCGGGCTCATACGTTATGTAGCCCAGACTAGCTGGCAGGCAGGCTGATACGTTATATGTAACGTATTAGCCCGCTTGCCAACCAGCCAGCCTCGCTCTGTAGCCCGAATTGCCAACTGATTCGGCCAATGACCTGTCCAACTACGAGATGCGATCTGCTTAACCTCGCGATACGACCTACTTTGATAACTATTATCCCCTACCCCATGAGGTTTTCTTCATCTTTCACACCCGCTCAAACCCATGATATAAGGGTTAAATACATAGGAAATGTAGGGTTCGTATCATTTAAGTTATTTTTATGGAATGGATCAACCCACCTGCGAGCCCGCTTCGTTCTGTAACTTGGACTGCTATCTAGCCAGTGGCTTGTCCAATTGTAAGCTGCGATTTGCTTAATCTTGAGCTGCGAACCACCCTAGCAAATGCTGTCATTTCTCCCATGAGGTTTTCTTCGTCTCCTATGCCCACTCGAACCCATGACCTAAAGGCTAAATACATGGGGAATGCAGGGTGTGTACCATATGAGTTAAACTCAATTGGTACACACCCTACATTCCCTATATATTTAGCCCTTAGGTCATGAGTTCGAGCGAGTGTGGGAGGTGATGAAAACCCCATGGGAGAGGGGACAGTACCTGCCAGGGTAGGTCGTAGCTCGAACTTGGGCAAATCGCAATGCAAGGCTGGGCAGATCACAACTCGCAACTGAGCAGGCTACTGGTCGATAAGCTGGTAGTCTGGGCTACAACACGAGGCTAGCTAGCAGGCGGGTTGATTCGTTATAGTGCAATAGCACAATTGTAAAAAGATTTGTTTATTAATTCTATTTTAAAAAGAGTAATGCTAAGTTTTTCAACTATTTTGTCCAAATTTATGTCAAAATAATAGTGATATATAAGTAATTAAAATTTTATTAATTATTATATCATCTCATGATTTATAAAATCTTGACAATTCATATGTCACATCATTTGAGTAAAATATCTTAGAAGCCTAGCATTACTCTTTTAAAAATAATTACTTCTTTTTGTATTACTTTTCTTATACCTATTTTTGCCTCCTACTAATATTTTTCCTATTCCTAATAAATTCTTTCCTTTTTACAATTTTTCCTTTTAATCCAGTACGTGTTCTCTCCTATATAAATAATATTTATTTCTATTTTTGGTAGTCAAGCAATGAGTCGGATTGGATCGGGCTTGGTTTGAATATTTGGAGAGATGTCCCAAACTCAACTCATGTCCTAAACAGATTACTACTTTTCAGCCCAAATCTAAACAAGATTGGAGGGAATTACCCCGAGCTCGATCCATTAAACTAATTTAGTTTTTAACTATGAAATAATTAATATCAAAAAACAAATATATCAACAAAAAAATATGGTTATTATATTCATGAATTTTTAAAAGAGTTCTAAATTCATAAAAAAACTTTGATAGTTGACAGTACAAAACTTAGACACTATGTAATAACTCATTTTAATACAAAGCTATAGATTTATTTATTTATGTTTATGTATAGACTGGGATATCAAGTAGGATCTGAGACAAGGAAGTTTGCCCCAAACCAGATTTAGAATTTTTTAGGATTGCCTTAAACCCAATCTTTGCCCTAAATAAATTGCCACTTTTTGCTCCAAACCCACCCCGAATAGACTAGATTTGGATCAGATCTGTTATTTTTATCATCCTTAGCGGCCACACAAACTCTATTGACAATTCCAATTTTACTGAACAACTTTTTTTCCCTCTTCATCTTCAATTGTCATCTTGTCACTTACTGGTTTAGCTTACTGAATTTATTACTTTTTAATTAATTTATCTTTAATAATTTAAATTTAATATATCCTGTCAATAAATTCTAAAATTTTAAATTTTAAGCTACTGCATTAAAATTGTGCATGTATTGTCATGATTCAACTTTTTAATATTTATTTATTTATTTATACTTTATAGTTTTACTTTATTTAGAATTAATAAAAACTAAAAGTTTGAAAAAAATTCAGAACATGACCTATAATATATATCAATCAATTCTCACTCTATAAATTGGATTGAAATTATGTTTTCTAGTTAATACATATGATTTTTGTTTTATTTAAATTAATAATTTTTTGAGTGAATAATACAAAATTATATCCATTTGATTATTAATAAAATTATTGTTATATATATTTTTTAAATTTCTAGCATAAAATGTTATATACTTAATCTAATCTTAATTTTCAATGTTTTTGTTATTTCGTTCTTGTGCCCCCCCTCTATAAATTTTCGAGGTCCTCCATTGATTGAGAGGCGACAAATTAGGAGCCCTCGCTATTAGAGCATCTTCATTGGGTCAATGGATTGTGAAAAAATTAAAGTCCACATATGATAGATAGACATGGACTCAAAATATGCTTCTCCAATGCAATTATGTGGAGTCATTGTGAAGCTGAGCTGGCAAAAAAAAAAATCAACACTGTTAACATGACCCTCTATTTTCAGAGGGTCTCTTGGACAGCCAACTCAGTAGATGAAAATTTATTATGGCGCAATAATAAAAAAAAATGAAAACTTGAGCGGCAAAAAAAGGAGGAACTATTTCTGGCGTTCTGCTACACTCTCCCTTGTTTCTCTGGTTCGAAAAAAAGCAAGATCTTCTAGCTCTTGTTTCCATTTTCTAGTTATTTACTGGTATGTATTTTTTTCCCAAAAAGAACTGTATCCTCTTTTTTTTTTTTTTTTTTTTAAGGTTTGAAGAATTGAACATGTTTTTGTGTGTTATATTCATCCAATTTGTTAATCAAGAAGTGATTTTCGAAAGTTTTGTTCTTGGGTCTGCCTTGTGATCGATGAAATGCCTCAATGAGTTAAAGATATATTTATCTTATTCATTATGTGGTACTGTCATTGGCCTGCTTTTTTCTTATTCATGTTGTTGGATTTTTGATTCTATGTTATTTGTATGTACTGTCATTTTGAAGATATTTTTGTGTGGATTCATCTTGCTTACTCTGTGTGGATTCATCTTGCTAAGTAAGCATAGTTAAAAGAGAATAGAACAACAACTCATTTTGTATAAATTTACTCTGTTATAGGTGCTTAGAAAAATTTAGAATAGTTAAAAATATTGTTAACTATTGGATGCTCCCGAAATATAATGGATTTGTTAACTATTTAGAATAGTTAAAAATATTGTTAACTAGAGATGAATGCATTTTGTTAAAAGAGCATAGCTAAAAATATTGCTAGAGATGACGGACATGTAGCTGCTTAGAAAAACTTAAAAAAATTTAGAATATTTTTTCTTATTCATCTTGCTTACTCTGTTCAAGATGGATTCATCATGCTGTGGTACTGTCATTGGCCTGCATTTTTCTTATTCATGTTGTTGGATTTCTGATTCATTTTATTTGTATGTACTATCATTTTGAAGATATTTCTATGTGGATTTATCTTGTTTACTCTGTTATAGGTTGCTAGAGATGATAGACATATAGCTGCTTAGAAAAATTTAGAATATTTTGTACTGCATTTGAATAAATGGTTGTTTCAAAATCCTATTTAACTCTGCCAGTGAATGAAACACGGTTACTGATTCTGTATAATGGACTTGAAAATTATTATGATACTCCTAGGCTGTTTCTCTTTATTGATCGTGACTGCCAATTGCAAACATATCAGTGATTGTTAAATTGATGGAAGAATGAAGATTTAGAAAAACGATTAAGGGTGTATGCTTGATCAAGGGATACCTGCCAGAGTTTAACCATCCTAAGGGCAATACCATTGCCTTGAATGGAACAATTGTGCTTGAACAAATTTTGAACTTTAAGAATCCTTTTATCTTAATGTCACGACTGTTAGTGGTGAAACTCACTAAAACGAGGAAGCGTTCTATTCTGTTTTGTCACAATGTGTGATTGTTTGTGGCTGCAAAGAGTTTCATTTTCTGGAGTTCTTCCTTCAAGGAATTTATGGGTCTGCTCTATTACCCAGAGATGCTTTGCTTAATGATACTCTTTATGTTCTGAATAGTATTATTGATTGTAGATATTATAGATTAGATTAGATTATCTCACTTCAATGAAAAAGATTAAATTAGATTATCATGTTGCTGTTTTGTTTTGGTGGGTTTGTCGTATTCTGAAATGTCAGTTTGTGAATTAGTTGTTTAAGCATTGAAAATATTATTAATATATGACAAAGTAGAGTCATTGTCAACATATCTTTTTGTTAATTTCACAATTATGGACAAAATCCTTCATTTGTTTGCTTACCACCTGCGTAATTAATGTCTTTTAATATTCACTGTTTCTTTCTTTGCTCTTGCTGCTTGTTCACACTATGCCCTTTTTGTCCATAATCCCAGTTTTTTTGTTTGGTCTATCATATTACACCTTGGTTATTGGATTTTTGATGCTGTTGTGTAAACCTGCTGATATCATATCAGTTGTTCTTATTGAATTGTAACACTTGTGTGTTGCTCTCATGGTGAAGTTGACTGGTTATTCTGACTGTACTTGTTAATTATTTTGCCTCTGTTAAACAATCTCCCTATGATGCGGTGCAACGTGTGTCGCCAAAGGATCCAATTCAAATTCCTATTGGACCGGTTACGAGGGCTCGAGCTAAGAAGTTCAAGAAAGCACTTAATGGGCTGATTCAAGAAGTTTACATTCAAATACAATCATGGAAGCCCATTGATGGAAGCCCACGTGAGAAACTAAATTGTATCAACTTGATCCAAGTTGAAGAAGATTTCAGCCCAAGTTGAAGAGGATTCCAGCCCAAGTCAACTCTCGCAATTAATGGGGCGTGTAACTTGGGCATCAATTCACCAGAATCATGGGTCAACTCTCCTATTTAGGTCTCTAGTAAAATTAGGAATAATAAATCATGGACTTTTTTTTTCTGTCTTAGGTATTATTTCCTTTGCTATTATTGTAATCCGAAATTACCTTTTTGTCATAGGCATGATTTTCTTTGATTTTAATGCTTGTAATTTCCGAATTCAACTTTGTATTTCCAGCCTATAAATAGGCGCAATATCAATGAAAGAGGGCAGTCAATTTTCATAGTATTTTGTGAGAACGAATTTCTCTTTGGTTCTTTGAACAACTCTCAAACTTATCGGAATTATCCGTGGCATTTGAAAACCTTCGACTTATCAATCAACCCTCTATTGTTGATTGTGGCGTCTTCATTATACCAAGGTTCTTACCTCGTCATAGGTAACGGGTCGCGGTTCCATTCTTCGAACTTGTCATAGCAAACGGTCTTGGTCTCTTTTCTTGATTACGGGTTTCGTCACGGGTTGGCGTGGTTCGTATCACCCTAGAAGTTATTAAGTCTCTCTGTTTGGAGGCAAAGCATTGTAATCATAGTGATAAATTATTTGTTCTATGTGCAAGCTATTTCATGCATAATCCTCAGGATTAGCTACAGAAGAGATATGTCCATATTAAATTTTTTGTAGGCTCAGCTGTTAACTATAATAATTTAGATGTATCCCAAGACAGGATTTTCCATACTAAGCGTGTAGTTTTCCAGATACTGCTGATGATAACAAAATTTGTTTTGGGATGATTTATTATGTATTGAGTAAATAAAATTAGATTATCAATTTTTTTTTTTATTTCATCAATGGATTATTTTTGTGTAGGCATTATTAAATGGATTCACAATACTCTCAACACCTTGCTAATGGTACTGAACATACAAATGCTAATGGCCCAGTTAATCCTCAATTTCACCCACAAATGTCTATGTCACAAGCTAACCAATTTGGTTCATTGAACCTACCGTTCCAACCCAATTTTGCCTTTTAGTCCAATGAACGCTTCATATCCTTCTCATGTTCACCAACAATTTGGATCTGGATTCTCATTTCAAGATCTATTGAATGCTTCTAATTTTCCATTTGACACGAAAACCACTAATGCATGCAAGGGATCTAAGAAAAAAGGCAAGGCCATTAAATTGTCAAGTACTTCTCAAACTTCAACTTCCAACAAAAACTAGAGTAAAGTTGAAGATGTAGTTTTAACAAAGGCATGGCTTTATGTTTCTGTTGATTCTGATATTGGTGATAATCAGAAAAATCCAGCAATGTGGAATCGTATTTTACAAATTTGGAGAGAGAATATGGGAGCATATGATGAGGCTCGAACTACCAATAGCTTAGCATGTCGTTGGGGAAAAATAGTAGCTGCGGTAAACAAATTCCACGCATTATATGAACGATTAGAAAGAAATCCTCAAAGTGGAACAACCCCGGAAGATATGGTAATCTCTATTATGTTATATAGTAATTTATAATTTATAATGTTCATGTACTTGTTCATGATTATTTATGTTATCTATATTGGTTTTTTGTTTTGTTTTTGTTTTAATTTTTTTTTTTTGCAGAAAAGGGAAGCAATGCATATGTATGAGGATCTTACTAATGACAAGCCATTCAAATACGAGCATTGTTGGGAGATTTTGAAACAAAATCCAAAATGGTGTTCAAAAGGACTTATCAAGACAAATGATTTCAACAAACAAAAGGGGGTCAGTGATAATGATAATCCGCTTCCATCAACACCAGGAACCACCAACAGTGAAAGAGATGACTTTATAAATTTGGATGCTCCCGAAACTGAATGTATTACTTCTAATGGAATTGAGCGTCCACAAGGAAGAAAATGTACTAAAGAGAAAAAGAGGAAGTTGAACGACGAAAATGGTGTGGTTGATGCGTTGAACAAATTGCAATGTACTTTAGAGAAGCAAATTACTATTAATCAAGAAGAGTTGGAGTTGAAAAGGGAAAAGGATAAGAAAGAGTTTGAGTTACGAGAACAAGCAATGAAGAAAGAGATAGAATTGAAAGAGAATGCTCAAAAATTGAAGGAAAAAGATCAAAAGCTGAAAGAGAAAGATCAACAATTGAGGCAGAAAGCTCAAAAGAGAATATAACAGGAACGCATTTTGTATCAAGACGTCAACAAACTTCCACCAGCATTACAAAAGACTATTGAGATTTATCAGGCTCAAATACTAAAGGAATGGGAAAATAATGGTTTGTTTGGAATAAATTTTGCAAGTAGTGAGTAACTTGTTTTATTGTTTTGTTGGACACATATTTGATTTTCTTAATTAGTGTTGTTTTTGACAGGATTTGTTTATCTATTAACATTTTATTAATTCGAATAGCTAAAGTTTTTCTACATTTGATTTTTCTTGTCTACTTTTGGTTTAGTTTTTCGAAGTAAGATCAATTTATTTTATGGACTTTTACAAACATCAAATTGAAGAGAGTGAGATACAAGTACAACATTAAAATAATAAAAAAAAATTACAAATTCAGCTACATAAACTAGAATAGTACACATAAGTGATGACAATTAACTAAAAATTGACATATTTTAAAGGTAATTGATAGTTGATACACCAAACTGCCAAAAATAATTCATACATGAGTATAATAAACTGACATTAAAGCACTACTAACTGAGTAAGCATAGTTAAAAGATATGAGACAATATATATATATATATATATATATTGATATCCAAGCTACTACCAAAGAAATCCATAAGGTGCAGTCACACCAAAGAAATCCAAACTGCTATCATTACCATCAAACTTATAAGACCATCAAGTTGTTTGTTGACCGCCATATATATCCCATAAATGGTTGATGAGATCGATCTTTAAATCCTTGTGCACCCTTTTGTCTCGAACTTGTTTCATTCTATCTATCATTCTAGATACAATAAAAGTATAATCGTGCTCTAGATGAACATCTTCAACCATTTCCTCTCCATGAGGTTGCCAACTTTCAGGGTTAATTCCTTGATTATGCTCACTCTCAATGATCACATTATGCAAGATGATGCAAGTCTTCATTATCTTTCCAAGATCTTTTGCATTCCACATACGCGCTGGACCTTTAACAATATGCCACCTATTTTGCAACACTCCAAATGCTCGCTCTACATCCTTTCTCACAGCTTCTTGGTGCTTGGCAAATATTTTTTCTTTAATAGAAGACGGTTGAGATATTGTTTGAATTAGAGTGGCATATTGAGGGTAAATTCCATCAGAGAGATAATACCCCATATTGTAGTGATGACCTTGTACTACAAAATTATATTGATACGAACCACGCCAACCCGTGACGAAACCCGTAATCAAGAGAAGAGACCAAGACCGTTTGCTATGACAAGTTCGAAGAATGGAACCGCGACCCATTACCTATGACAAGGTAAGAACCTTGGTATAATGGAGACGCCACAATCAACAATGGAGGGTTGATTGATAAGTCGAAGGTTTTCAAACGCCACGGATAATTCCGATAAGTTTGAGAGTTGTTTAAAGAACCAAAGAGAAATTCGTTCTCACAAAATACTATGAAAATTGACTGCCCTCTTTCATTGATAATGCGCCTATTTATAGGCTGGAAATACAAAGTTGAATTCGGAAATTACAAGCATTAAAATCAAAGGAAATCATGCCTATGACAAAAAAGGTAATTTCGGATTACAATAATAGCAAAGGAAATAATACCTAAGACAGAAAAGAAAAGTCCATGATTTATTATTCCTAATTTTACTAAAGACCTAAATAGGAGAGTTGACCCATGATTCTGGTGAATTGATGCCCAAGTTACACGCCCATTAATTGCGAGAGTTGACTTGGGCTGAAATCCTCTTCAACTTGGGCTGAAATCTTCTTCAACTTGGATCAAGTTGATGCAATTTAGTTTCTCACGTGGGCTTCCATCAATGGGCTTCCATGATTGTATTTGAATGCAAACTTCTTGAATCAGCCCATTAAGTGCTTCCTTGAACTTCTTAGCTCGAGCCCTCGTAACCGGTCCAATAGGAATTTGAATTGGATCCTTTGGCGACACACGTTGCACCGCATCATTCCCCTCCTCTTAAAAAGGATTTGTCCTCAAATCGTCCCCTACATCAAAAGGACTCAAGTCAGTAACATTAAAAGTGGCACTAACATTGTACTCACCCGGTAAATCTAGCTTGTAAGCATTGTCGTTGATGCGCTCTAGCACTTGGAAAGGGCCATCTCCTCTTGGAAGCAATTTGGAACGTCTTTGTGCCGGAAATCGCTCCTTCCTCATATGCAACCAAACCCAATCTCCGGGCTCAAAAATTAGTTTGGAGCGTCCCTTGTTGGCTTGCTTGACATATTGCTCCGTCCTTCGCTCAATGTTGAGTCGTGCCTTCTCATGAATCAACCTGACAAAATCAGCTTTCTTTTTGCCATCTAAATTAACACGCTCAGATATTGGTAAAGGAGATAAATCCAATGGAGTCAACGGATTAAAACCATACACAATTTCAAATGGTGAAAATTTAGTAGCGGAATGAACAGTACGATTGTAAGCAAATTCAACATGTGGTAAACAATCCTCCCAAATCTTAATGTTTTTGCTAATGATAGCCCTCAATAAAGTAGATAAAGTCCTATTAACTACTTCGGTCTGACCATCGGTTTGTGGGTGACAAGTGGTAGAAAACAATAGCTTAGTACCTAACTTACTCCACAAAGTCTTCCAAAAGTAGCTTAGGAATTTAGCATCCCTATCCGAAACAATTGTTCTAGGCATACCATGTAATCGCACAATCTCCCTAAAGAACAAATCAGCAATATGTGAAGCGTCATTCGTTTTATGACAAGGGATAAAATGTGCCATCTTAGAGAACCTATCTACCACCACAAAAATTGAATCTTTTCCACGCTTAGTCCTAGGCAAACCTAACACAAAGTCCATAGAAATATCAATCCAAGGGTGATTAGGAATAGGTAATGGCGTATACAAACCGTGGGCTTGCACTCGGGATTTTGCTTGCTTACAATTAATACACCTACCACAAACCCTCTCAACATCTCTTTTCATGCGTGGCCAAAAGAAGTGTTCCTGCAAAATAGCCAAAGTTTTAGCAATTCCAAAATGTCCCATTAACCCTCCGCTATGGGATTCCTTAACTAGCAAATCACGCAAAGAACAAATTGGCACACATAACTTATTCTCCCGAAATAAAAATCTTTCAATCCTATAAAACTTACCCACTACGTTTCTTTCACAAGCACGAAATTCCTCAGAAAAATCTTGGTCTAAAGGGTATAATTCCTTAATGTGCTCAAAACCAAGTAATTTTGCATCAAGGGTAGAGAGTAATGCATACCTGCGAGAAAGTGCGTCGGCAACCACATTCTCCTTACCTTGCTTATACCTGATGACGTATGGAAATGTCTCGATGAACTCCATCCAACGTGCATGTCTCTTGTTCAACTTTTGTTGTCCTTTCAAGTGCTTCAATGATTCATGATCGGTGTGAATCACGAACTCTTTGGGCCAAAGATAATGTTGCCACGTTTGCAAGGCTCGAACTAATGCGTACAACTCCTTGTCATAAGTTGGGTAGTTTAAAGCTGCCCCATTTAACTTCTCACTAAAGTACGCAATTGGTCGTCTATCTTGCATGAGTACGGCGTCAATACCTACACCTGAAGCATCACATTCAATCTCAAACATTTTATCAAAGTTAGGTAAAGACAATAATGGAGCGTTTGTTAATTTTTGTTTGATTAGTTGAAACGCCTTTTCTTGCTCCTCCCCCCACTTGAATCCAACGTTCTTCTTAATTACTTCTGTGAGTGGTGCGGCCAAAGTACTAAAGTCCTTCACAAATCGTCGGTAGAAACTGGCAAGTCCATGAAAGCTCCGAACTTCACCTATGCTTGTGGGACTCGGCCACTCTTGAATTGCACGGACCTTTTCATCGTCAACCTGTATTCCTTGTGCACCAACAACAAAACCAAGAAACACAAGCCTATCGGTGCAAAACGTGCATTTCTTCAAGTTAGCAAACAACTTTTCCTTTCTAAGTACATCCAAAACTGATTTTAAATGCACAACATGATCATCCAAGTTTTTGCTATAAATGTGAATATCATCAAAGTAAACAACAACAAACCTACCTATGTATGCACGCAAAACATGGTTCATCAATCTCATAAATGTGCTCGGTGCATTAGTTAATCCAAAAGGCATTACTAACCACTCATACAATCCATGTTTTGTCTTAAAGGCAGTTTTCCATTCATCACCCTCTTTCATGCGAATTTGATGATATCCACTTTTCAAATCAATTTTAGAAAATATACAAGCACCATGCAACTCATCCAACATGTCATCTAAGCGAGGAATAGGATGTCGATACTTTACCGTTATGTTGTTGATGGCTCGGCAATCAACACACATCCTCCAAGTCCCATCCTTCTTAGGCACAAGTAGAACCGGAACAGCACATGGGCTCATGCTTTCCCTCACATACCCTTTCTCCAGTAATTCAGTAACCTGCCTTTGAAGCTCCTTGGTTTCCTCGGGGTTGCTCCTATAAGCCGGTCGGTTTGGAATCGTCGCACCGGGTACAAAGTCAATTTGATGCTCAATCCCTCGCATTGGAGGTAAGCCAGGTGGTGTGTCTTTGGGAAAGACATCATCATAATCCTGCAAAAGAGAGTTAATACTGCTCGGCAAATTTCCGGCAAGATCATTAGTACACAAAAAAGCCTCGTTGTACATAAGTGTTATAAAAGGCTGTTGTAATTGTAAAGCTCTCTTGATCTCACTTTTTTTTGCAATGAAACAATGTTTTTCCTCTCTTAAACTCACCAAGGCCGAATTTGATTTCTTTTTTTCTCTCTCAATTTTTTTGGCCTTTTTATCTTTTTCTCTCGAATTTTGACTCATTTCTTTTCTCTCATTTTCTTCCTTTTGATCTCTCTCTTCTTTTTGATCACTCTCTTTTTTTAACCTCAATTGATCCTCATATACTTGTTGTGGTGTCAAAGGTACAAGAGTGATTGGACGTTGATTGAGTACAAAAGAGTATTTATTGGTAAACCCATCATGCTTGACCTTTCGATCAAATTGCCACGGTCGCCCTAGCAACAAATGTCCGGCTTGCATTGGTACGACATCACATAACACCTCATCTTCATATTTTCCAATTCGAAATGCAACTAACACTTGTTTGCTTACTTTTAATTCGCCGCTATCATTCAACCACTGCAACTTATAAGGCCTAGGGTGTCTCAACGTAGGTAAACCTAGTTTCTCCACCATAGTTGTGCTAGCAACGTTAGTACAACTACCACCATCAATAATGACACTACATACCTTATTTTTGACGTAACACCTAGTGTGGAAGATGTTTTCTCGTTGCACTTCGTCCTCCTCCTTGGCTTGTACACTCAAAGCCCTTCTCGCCACCAACAAATCTCCATGTACAGCAAATTCTTCTCCATAAACGTCCTCCAATGGTGGCATTTCATCAGTGTCGGAATCTTCATCATCGGTCACAACATCTCCATTATCTCGCATCACCATAACTCGCTTGTTTGGGCATTGACTCGCTATGTGACCCCTGCCTTGACATTTAAAGCATTTAATATCACGATTCCGTGTAGTAGTAGTGTCGAGTTTACCTTGAGGATCACGGCTAGTGTTCTCCGGCTTATGATCAAGTTTGGGCTTGAGAGTTGAGGACGACTGTGGTTTGTCCTCCTTTCTTGAAGCACTCGGTCTCCAAGGGTTAGACCCTTGGTTGTGCCCTGCACGGGTGCCTCCCCTCCTCTTGAGTTGTCGCTCCACGATAATGGCCATGTGCACCATGTCCTCGATCTCCACATAATGTTGCATCTCCACCCGGTCATGAATGTCTTGATTCAATCCTTGCAATAACCTCGCCATGGTTGCCTCTGGATCTTCTTCTACATTGGCTCTAATCATGGCTTTTTCCATTTCTTGATAATACTCCTCTACACTTCGGTGCCCTTGCCTAAGCCCTTGTAAACTTTTGTATAATTCCCGGTAATAATGGCTCGGCACAAATCGCTTCCTCATCACCGACTTCATATTTTCCCATGTTTCAATCGGATGCTCCCGGTTCCGACGCCTATTCAACACCAACTGATCCCACCAAATAAGAGCATAGTCGGAAAATTCAATGGCTGCTAGTCTCACCTTCTTAAGCTCAGAATAATTGTGGCAATCGAATACTAACTCCACCTTCTTTTCCCACTCAAGATAGGCTTCTGGATCGGCTTTTCCTTGAAACGGTGGAATCTTCATCTTAATGCTATTCAAATTATTGTCCTCCCAATTCCTAACTTCTCTATTCCCATTCCCTCGTCTAAACCTACCCCGATTCAATGGTGGCTCATTCAACTCCTCCAACTCCTCCTCTTCTTCTTCAACATCATCCCAATGCTCTCTTTGCTGCATTCGCCTAGGTGGTGGCCTAACGGGTGGATTTTGTTGTCTTCTATTCCCCAATTCTAACCTATCCAACCTCTCATGGAGTTGTTCATTCTCAACCCTCATCATCCGTCTCACCTCACCCAATATTGCTTGTATTTGTAGGTTAGGAATGGGTGACTGTTGTATCTCTTCAGTTGAGTGTTCTTCTTGGTTGCGTGACATGATTATAACCTGCAAAATGAAAGTAGAAACAATATGGAAAGGACCTCACTTCGCTCCCTCACGTGTATCACTCGAAATTATGAATCACTCAATTTCGCTCGTGTTTCACTCAATTGGCTTTTACCCTCTGATATGCTCACCTCTCTTGCCTTTTTCCACTCGTGAATTCTCTCTTTCGGTTCTTTTAAAACTAACAAACAGTATTCAAAATTACACGTAGCAATTTACCAACAGATTTATCAATCAACAGGTAATACTGATATGAACTAACACGACAATATTTTGGATTCTCAAAAAGGGAACAAAATTTCGACTCAAAATTTTCACACTCAAATAAGGGTTGGATTAAGACTCGTGGACACACGAATAATGGAAAGAATAGAAAATTTTTGTTGAAGAGTTTCTAGATTTTTTTTTTTTTTTTTTTTTTTTTTTTTTCGAATCTCACGATCCTCTTGTTTTCTTCTTTTTCTTTTCTTTCTTTTCTTTTCTTTTCTTTTCTTTTCTTTTCTTTCGGATCTTCTCTTTTTTTTTTTTTTTTTTTTTTTTTTTTTTTTTTTTCAATAAAGAACTAGACGATTGGAAACGGAACTTAAAGACGTAAACAAAGAAAGTAAAAGGATAGGTAAACCTGACCTAGAACCGTGCTCTGATACCAAACTGATACGAACCACGCCAACCCATGACGAAACCCGTAATCAAGAGAAGAGACCAAGACCGTTTGCTATGACAAGTTCGAAGAATGGAACCGCGACCCGTTACCTATGACAAGGTAAGAACCTTGGTATAATGGAGACGCCACAATCAACAATGGAGGGTTGATTGATAAGTCGAAGGTTTTCAAACGCCACGGATAATTCCGATAAGTTTGAGAGTTGTTCAAAGAACCAAAGAGAAATTCGTTCTCACAAAATACTATGAAAATTGACTGCCCTCTTTCATTGATAATGCGCCTATTTATAGGCTGGAAATACAAAGTTGAATTCGGAAATTACAAGCATTAAAATCAAAGGAAATCATGCCTATGACAAAAAAGGTAATTTCGGATTACAATAATAGCAAAGGAAATAATACCTAAGACAGAAAAGAAAAGTCCATGATTTATTATTCCTAATTTTACTAAAGACCTAAATAGGAGAGTTGACCCATGATTCTGGTGAATTGATGCCCAAGTTACACGCCCATTAATTGCGAGAGTTGACTTGGGCTGAAATCCTCTTCAACTTGGGCTGAAATCTTCTTCAACTTGGATCAAGTTGATGCAATTTAGTTTCTCACGTGGGCTTCCATCAATGGGCTTCCATGATTGTATTTGAATGCAAACTTCTTGAATCAGCCCATTAAGTGCTTCCTTGAACTTCTTAGCTCGAGCCCTCGTAACCGGTCCAATAGGAATTTGAATTGGATCCTTTGGCAACACACGTTGCACCGCATCATATATGGTGGTGCAACATCATTAATTAGATCATCAAATAATGGAGATCTATTGATACGAATCACGCCAACCCGTGACGAAACCCGTAATCAAGAGAAGAGACCAAGACCGTTTGCTATGACAAGTTCGAAGAATGAAACCGCGACCTGTTACCTATGACGAGGTAAGAACCTTGGTATAGTGAAGACGCCACAATCAACAATGGAGGGTTGATTGATAAGTCGAAGGTTTTCAAACGCCACGGATAATTCCGATAAGTTTGAGAGTTGTTCAAAGAACCAAAGAGAAATTCGTTCTCACAAAATACTATGAAAATTGACTGCCTCTTTCATTGATATTGTGCCTATTTATAGGCTGGAAATACAAAGTTGAATTCGGAAATTACAAGCATTAAAATCAAAGGAAATCATGCCTATGACAAAAAAAAGGTAATTTCGGATTACAATAATAGTAAAGGAAATAATACCTAAGACAAAAAAGAAAAGTCCATGATTTATTATTCCTAATTTTACTAGAGACCTAAATAGGAGAGTTGACCCATGATTCTGGTGAATTGATGCCCAAGTTACACGCCCATTAATTGCGAGAGTTGACTTGGGCTGAAATCCTCTTCAACTTGGGCTGAAATCTTCTTCAACTTGGATCAAGTTGATGCAATTTAGTTTCTCACGTGGGCTTCTATCAATGGGCTTCTATGATTGTATTTGAATGTAAACTTCTTGAATCAGCCCATTAAGTACTTCCTTGAACTTCTTAGCTCGAGCCCTCGTAACCGGTCCAATAGGAATTTGAATTGGATCCTTTGGCGACACACGTTGCACCGCATCATCTATCTAAAACAGTAACATCATTATTAGTACCAGCCATGCCAAAGAATGCATGTCAAATCCACAAATTTTTTAAAGCTACAATCTCTGGAATGAGAGTAGGAACTCTTTTAAAACCATTAGTATGCGTACCATGCCATGCTGTGGGGCAATTCTTCCAATGCCAATGCATGCAATCAAGGCTCCCAAGCATACCAGGAAATCCTCGATCCTCTCCTTCTTGTAGCAACCTTGCAATATCATCTTCATTTGGTTTTCTTAAATATTGTTCTTCAAAAACTCCTATTACAGCATCACAGAAGCGCTTTAGGCTTTCGATTGCAGTGCTTTCTCCAATTTGAACATATTCATCTAGAAGATCGGCCGCACAACCGTATGCAAGCATTCGCACAGCTGCTATCATTTTTTGTAAAGGACTCAACCCGTATTTTCCAACTGCACCTACCTTGTGTGTGAAATAAACATCATAATTTTCAATTGCTTGCAAAATGCGTTTGAATAATTCATTGTTCATTCGAAATCGACGACGAAAGTGCTCCCCTGTATACTTTGATTGCTCACCTTTGAAGTAGTCATTAATAATTAAATCATGACGCTCCTTCCTATCACGATGAATATAACGTCTACCGGGTGTTGAGCCCCTATGAAGGCGCTTTTTACCAATCAACATTGTTGAAACTATTACTGGAACATGGATTGTAATGGTTTGAACGATGTCATGAGTCATCTTTGTACATATTAAGCTATCCTCTTGATACGAACCACGTCAACCCGTGACGAAACCCGTAATTAAGAGAAGAGACCAAGACCGTTTGCTATGACAAGTTCGAAGAATGGAACCGCGACCCGTTACCTATGACGAGGGAAGAACCTTGGTATAATGAAGACGCCACAATCAACAATGAAGGGTTGATTGATAAGTCGAAGGTTTTCAAATGCCACGGATAATTCCGATAAGTTTGAGAGTTGTTCAAAGAACCAAAGAGAAATTCATTCTCACAAAATAAAATTGACTGCCCTCTTTCATTGATATTGCGCCTATTTATAGGCTGAAAATGCAAAGTTAAATTCAGAAATTACAAGCATTAAAATCAAAGGAAATCATGCCTATGACAAAAAGGTAATTTCGGATTACAATAATAGCAAAGGAAATAATACCTAAGATAGAAAAGAAAAGTCTATGATTTATTATTCCTAATTTTACTAGAGACCTAAATAGGAGAGTTGACCCATGATTCTGGTGAATTGATGCCCAAGTTACACGCCCATTAATTGCGAGAGTTGACTTGGGCTGAAATCCTCTTCAACTTGGGCTGAAATCTTCTTCAACTTGGATCAAGTTGATACAATTTAGTTTCTCACGTGGGCTTCCATCAATGGGCTTCCATGATTGTATTTGAATGTAAACTTCTTGAATCAGCCCATTAAGTGCTTCCGTGAACTTCTTAGCTCGAGCCCTCGTAACCGGTCCAATAGGAATTTGAATTGGATCCTTTGGCGACACACGTTGCACCGCATCATTCCCCTCCTATTGAAAAGGATTTGTCCTCAAATCGTTCCCTACATCAAAAGGACTCAAGTCAGTAACATTGAAAGTGGCACTAACATTATACTCACCCGGTAAATCTAGCTTGTAAGCATTGTCATTGATGCGCTCTAGCACTTGGAAAGGGCCATCTCCTCTTGGAAGCAATTTGGAACGCCTTTGTGCCGGAAATCGGCCCTTCCTCATATGCAACCAAACCCAATCTCTAGGCTCAAAAATTAGTTCGGAACGTCCCTTGTTGGCTTGTTGACATATTGCTCCGTCCTTCGCACAATGTTGAGTCGTGCCTTCTCATGAATCTGCCTGACAAAATTAGCTTTCTTTTTGCCATCTAAATTAATACGCTCAGATATTGGTAAAGGAGATAAATCCAATGGAGTCAACGGATTAAAACCATACACAATTTCAAAGGGTGAAAATTTAGTAGCAGAATGAACAGTACGATTGTAAGCAAATTCAACATGTGGTAAACAATCCTCCCAAATCTTAATGTTTTTGCTAATGATAGCCCTCAATAAAGTAGATAAAGTCCTATTAACTACTTCGGTCTGACCATCAGTTTGTGGGTGACAAGTGGTTGAAAACAATAGCTTAGTACCTAACTTACTCCACAAAGTCTTCCAAAAGTAGCTTAGGAATTTAGCATCCCTATCCGAAACAATTGTTCTAAGCATATCATGTAGTCGCACAATCTCCCTAAAGAACAAATCAGCAATATGTGAAGCATCAGTCGTTTTATGATAAGGGATAAAATGTGCCATCTTAGAGAACCTATCTACCACCACAAAAATTGAGTCTTTTCCACGCTTAGTCCTAGGCAAACCTAACACAAAGTCCATAGAAATATCAATCCAAGCGTGATTAGGAATAGATAGTGGCGTATACAAACCGTGGGCTTGCACTCGGGATTATGCTTGCTTACAATTAATACACCTACCACAAACCCTCTCAACGTCTCTTTTCATGCGTGGCCAAAAGAAGTGTTCCTGCAAAATAGCCAAAGTCTTAGCAATTCCAAAATGTCCCATTAACCCTCCGCTATGGGATTCCTTAACTAGCAAATCACGCAAAGAACAAATTGGCACACATAACTTATTCTCCCGAAATAAAAATCATTCAATCCTGTAAAACTTATCCATTGCGTTTTTCTCACAAGCGCGAAATTCCTCAGAAAAATCTTGGTCTAAAGGGTATAATTCCTTAATGTGCTCAAAACCAAGTAATTTTGCATCAAGAGTAGAGAGTAATGCATACCTGCGAGAAAGTGCGTCGGTAACCACATTCTCCTTACCTTGCTTATATCTGATGACGTATGGAAATGTCTCGATGAACTCCATCCAACGTGCATGTCTCTTGTTCAACTTTTGTTGTCCTTTCAAGTGCTTCAATGATTCATGATCAGTGTGAATCACGAACTCCTTGGGCCAAAGATAATGTTGCCATGTTTGCAAGGCTCGAACTAATGCGTACAACTCCTTATCATAAGTTGGGTAGTTTAAAGCTGCCCCATTTAACTTCTCACTAAAGTACGCAATTGGTCGTCCATCTTGCATGAGTACGGCGCCAATACCTACACCTGAAGCATCACATTCAATCTCAAATGTTTTATCAAAGTTAGGTAAAGACAATAATGGAGCGTTTGCTAATTTTTGTTTGATTAGCTGAAACGCCTTTTCTTGCTCCTCCCCCCACTTGAACCAACGTTCTTCTTAATTACTTCTGTGAGTGGTGTGGCCAAAGTGCTAAAGTCCTTCACAAATCGTCGGTAGAAACTGGCAAGTCCATGAAAGCTCCGAACTTCACCTATGCTTGTGGGACTCGGCCACTCTTGAATTGCACGGACCTTTTCATCATCAACCTGTATTCCTTGTGCACCAACAACAAAACCAAGAAACACAAGCCTATCGGTGCAAAACGTGCATTTCTTCAAGTTAGCAAACAACTTTTTCTTTCTAAGTACATCCAAAACTGATTTTAAATGCACAACATGATCATCCAAGTTTTTGCTATAAATGAGAATATCATCAAAGTAAACAACAACAAACCTACCTATGTATGCTCGCAAAACATGATTCATCAATCTCATAAATGTGCTCGGTGCATTAGTTAATCCAAAAGGCATTACTAACCACTCATACAATCCATGTTTTGTCTTAAAAGCAGTTTTCCATTCATCACCCTCTTTCATACGAATTTGATGATATCCACTTTTCAAATCAATTTTAGAAAATATACAAGCACCATACAACTTGATGCGAACCCCATATATAATGATACGACACCCACGACCAAATTGAAACACAACCCCAAAAAAGATTAAAACAGGTTTATAACAAAAGAATTTTGACCCGTTGATTATATGTCAATCAAGAACCAAAGTTATAAAGAACTTTGACCCAATGATTAACACTCAATCAAGAACCAAAATTATAAAAGAAGGATATTGACGCCACTCCCAAGACATAGAAGAGAAGGTGGGAGATAAGTCATGGTTTTGATCACCACAAGCATAGCTTGATAAGATCACATGTTCATAAAGAACAAGAGAGAAAATTCACTCTCAATTAAACCAAATTGGCTGCAACTTTATTCATCTTGTTATTTCTTTTGTTTAGGGTTACAAGCCTTTTTATAGACAAGGAAATATAACATAACATAAAACCCTAGCCTCCTAACAATTGAGCCCACTAAACATAATTAAATATGGGCTTAAATTAATTAAATGTTTCAGCCCAAAACATAAACTAAGACTCAACATGAAATTAAATGAACTAACTTAATTTAAAAACTCATTACAATTAAAATAAACCAAGCCCAAATTATTTAAAACCCAAATAACTTTATTTTGCATCTAATTGTCTTCCATTATCCTCCAAAGCCTTCATGATTAAGCCCAATAGCCTTCAAGATCAGTGATTTTCAACTTGAACAATATTTTGAAACCTTAGTGACTCCTCCAAATCGTCCAAATGTGCTTGCTTGCTTGGATCCCATCATTCCCTCTTTCCTCAAGACGATTTGTCCTCAAATCGTAACCCATCTAGTTATCTGACGTCTTGGTTTGAAAAACCTGAAAAGAATGTTAAGAGAAAAAAAAAATATATATATATATATATATATATCCTCACACACTTCCTCACGTGTTTCACTTAACACTCCCTCATATGTTTCAGAACTTCACAGTACTCCCTGTCCACACCCAAAGTTTTGTCTCTAAGTTCTAAATAGAACTAATCGATTACACCAAGGTCACCCTTGAAATAATCACCTTGACTAATCTTCAATAAGAAAATGACATACGTTTATGAAAGGAAATAATGTGATGCGGTGCAACGTGTGTCGCCAAAGGATCCAATTCAAATTCCTATTGGACCGGTTACGAGGGCTCGAGCTAAGAAGTTCAAGGAAGCACTTAATGGGCTGATTCAAGAGGTTTGCATTCAAATACAATCATGGAAGCCCATTGATGGAAGCTCACGTGAGAAACTAAATTGCATCAACTTGATCCAAGTTGAAGAAGATTTCAGCCCAAGTTGAAGAGGATTTCAGCCCAAGTTGACTCTCGCAATTAATGGGCGTGTAACTTGGGCATCAATTCACCAGAATCATGGGTCAACTCACCTATTTAGGTCTCTAGTAAAATTAGGAATAATAAATCATAGACTTTTCTTTTCTGTCTTAGGTATTATTTCCTTTGCTATTATTGTAATCCGAAATTACCATTTTTGTCATAGGCATGATTTCCTTTGATTTTAATGCTTGTAATTTCCGAATTCAACTTTGTATTTCCAGCCTATAAATAGGCGCAATATCAATGAAAGAAGTAGTCAATTTTCATAGTATTTTGTGAGAACGAATTTCTCTTTGGTTCTTTGAACAACTCTCAAACTTATCGGAATTATCCGTGGCGTTTGAAAACCTTCGACTTATCAATCAACCCTCCATTGTTGATTGTGGCGTCTTCACTATACCAAGGTTCTTACCTCGTCATAGGTAACGGGTCGCGGTTCCATTCTTCGAACTTGTCATAGCAAACGGTCTTGGTCTCTTATCTTGATTACGGGTTTCGTCACGGGTTGGCGTGGTTCGTATCAGTTTGGTATCAGAGCACGGTTCTAGGTCAGGTTTACCTATCCTTTTACTTTCTTTGTTTACGTCTTTAAGTTCCGTTTACAATCGTTCTAGTTCTTCATTGAAAAAAAAAAAAAAAAAAGAAGAAGAAGAAGATCCGAAAGAAAAGAAAACAAGAGGATCGTGAGGATCTGAAAAAAAAAAAAAAAAAAAAAAAAAAAAAAAAAAGAACAAAAGTCTAGAAATTCCTCAACAAAAGTTTTGTTTTCTTTCCATTATTCGTGTGTCCACGAGTCTTAATCCGACCCATATTTCAGTGTGAAAATTTTGAGTCGAAATTTTGTTCCCTTTTTGAGAATCCAAAATATTGTCGTGTTAGTTCATATCAGTATTACCTGTTGGTTGATAAATCTGTTGGTAAATTGCTACGTGTAATTTTGAATATTGTTTGTTAGTTTGAAAAGAACCGAAAGAGAATTCACGAGTGGAAAAAGGCAAGAGAGGTGAGCATATCAGAGGGTAAAAGCCAATTGAGTGAAACACGAGCGAAATTGAGTGATTCATAATTTCGAGTGATACACGTGAGGGAGCGAAGTGAGGTCCTTTCCATATTGTTTCTACTTTCATTTTGCAGGTTATAATCATGTCACGCAACCAAGAAGAACACTCAACTGAAGAGATACAACAGTCACCCATTCCTAACCTACAAATACAGCAATATTGGGTGAGGTGAGACGGATGATGAGGGTTGAGAATGAACAACTCCATGAGAGGTTGGATAGGTTAGAATTGGGGAATAGAAGACAACAAAATCCACCCGTTAGGCCACCACCTAGGCGAATGCAGTAAAGAGAGCATTGGGATGATGTTGAAGAAGAAGAGGAGGAGTTGGAGGAGTTGAATGAGCCACCATTGAATCGGGGTAGGTTTAGACGAGGGAATGGGAATAGAGAAGTTAGGAATTGGGAGGACAATAATTTGAATAGCATTAAGATGAAGATTCCATCGTTTCAAGGAAAAGCCGATCCGGAAGCCTATCTTGAGTGGGAAAAGAAGGTGGAGTTAGTATTCGATTGCCACAATTATTCTGAGCTTAAGAAGGTGAGACTAGCAGCCATTGAATTTTCCGACTATGCTCTTATTTGGTGGGATCAGTTGGTGTTGAATAGGCGTCGGAACCGGGAGCGTCCGATTGAAACATGGGAAGATATGAAGTCGGTGATGAGGAAGCGATTTGTGCCAAGCCATTATTACCGGGAATTATACAAAAGTTTGCAAGGGCTTAGGCAAGGGCACCGAAGTGTAGAGGAGTATTATCAAGAAATGGAAAAAGCCATGATTAGAGCCAATGTAGAAGAAGATCCAGAGGCAACCATGGCGAGGTTCTTGCAAGGATTGAATCAAGACATTCATGACCGGGTGGAGATGCAACATTATGTGGAGATCGAGGACATGGTGCACATGGCCATTATCGTGGAGCGACAACTCAAGAGGAGGGGAGGCACCCGTGCAGGGCACAACCAAGGGTCTAACCCTTGGAGACCGAGTGCTTCAAGAAAGGAGGACAAACCACAGTCGTCCTAAACTCTCAAGCCCAAACTTGATCATAAGCCGGAGAACACTAGCCGTGATCCTCAAGGTAAACTCGACACTACTACTACACGGAATCGTGATATTAAATGCTTTAAATGTCAAGGCAGGGGTCACATAGCGAGTCAATGCCCAAACAAGCGGGTTATGGTGATGCGAGATAATGGAGATGTTGTGACCGATGATGAAGATTCCGACACTGATGAAATGCCACCATTGGAGGACGTTTATGGAGAAGAATTTGCTGTACATGGAGATTTGTTGGTGGCGAGAAGGGCTTTGAGTGTACAAGCCAAGGAGGAGGACGAAGTGCAACCAGAAAACATCTTCCACACTAGGTGTTACGTCAACAATAAGGTATGTAGTGTCATTATTGATGGTGGTAGTTGTACTAACGTTGCTAGCGCAACTATGGTAGAGAAACTAGGTTTACCTACATTGAGACACCTTAGGCCTTATAAGTTGCAGTGGTTGAATGATAGCGGCGAATTAAAAGTAAGCAAACAAGTGTTAGTTGCATTTCGAATTGGAAAATATGAAGATGAGGTATTATGTGATGTCGTTCCAATGCAAGCCGGACATTTGTTGCTAGGGCGACCATGGCAATTTGATCGAAAGGTCAAGCATGATGGGTTTACCAATAAATACTCTTTTGTACTCAATCAACGTCCAATCACTCTTGTACCTTTGACACCACAACAAGTATATGAGGATCAATTGAGGTTAAAAAAAGAGAGTGATCAAAAAGAAGAGAGAGATCAAAAGGAAGAAAATGAGAGAAAATAAATGAGTCAAAATTCGAGAGAAAAAGAGAAAGAGGCCAAAAAAATTGAGAGAGAAAAAAAGAAATCAAATTCGGTCTTGGTGAGTTTAAGAGAGGAAAAATATTGTTTCATTGCAAAAAAAAGTGAGATCAAGAGAGCTTTACAATTACAACAGCCTTTTATAGTACTTATGTACAACGAGGGCTTTTTGTGTACTAATGATCTTGCCGGAAATTTGCCGAGCAGTATTAACTCTCTTTTGCAGGATTATGATGATGTTTTTCCCGAAGACACACCACCTGGCTTACCTCCAATGCGAGGGATTGAGCATCAAATTGATTTTGTACCCGGTGCGACGATTCCAAACCGACCGGCTTATAGGAGCAACCCCGAGGAAACCAAGGAGCTTCAAAGGCAGGTTAGTGAATTACTGGAGAAAGGGTATGTGAGGGAAAGCATGAGCCCATGTGCTGTTCCGGTTCTACTTGTGCCTAAGAAGGATGGGACTTGGAGGATGTGTGTTGATTGCCGAGCCATCAACAACATAACGGTAAAGTATCGACATCCTATTCCTCGCTTAGATGACATGTTGGATGAGTTGCATGGTGCTTGTATATTTTCTAAAATTGATTTGAAAAGTGGATATCATCAAATTCGCATGAAAGAGGGTGATGAATGGAAAACTGCCTTTAAAACAAAACATGGATTGTATGAGTGGTTAGTAATGCCTTTTGGATTAACTAATGCACCGAGCACATTTATGAGATTGATGAACCATGTTTTGCGTGCATACATAGGTAGGTTTGTTGTTGTTTACTTTGATGATATTCTCATTTATAGCAAAAACTTGGATGATCATGTTGTGCATTTAAAATCAGTTTTGGATGTACTTAGAAAGGAAAAGTTGTTTGCTAACTTGAAGAAATGCACGTTTTGCACCGATAGGCTTGTGTTTCTTGGTTTTGTTGTTGGTGCACAAGGAATACAGGTTGATGATGAAAAGGTCCGTGCAATTCAAGAGTGGCCGAGTCCCACAAGCATAGGTGAAGTTCGGAGCTTTCATGGACTTGCCAGTTTCTACCGACGATTTGTGAAGGACTTTAGTACTTTGGCCGCACCACTCACAGAAGTAATTAAGAAGAACGTTGGATTCAAGTGGGGGGAGAAGCAAGAAAAGGCGTTTCAGCTAATCAAACAAAAATTAACAAACGCTCCATTATTGTCTTTACCTAACTTTGATAAAACGTTTGAGATTGAATGTGATGCTTCAGGTGTAGGTATTGGCGCCGTACTCATGCAAGATGGACGACCAATTGCGTACTTTAGTGAGAAGTTAAATGGGGCAGCGTTAAACTACCCAACTTATGACAAGGAGTTGTACGCATTAGTTCGAGCCTTGCAAACGTGGCAACATTATCTTTGGCCCAAAGAGTTCGTGATTCACACCGATCATGAATCATTGAAGCACTTGAAAGGACAACAAAAGTTGAACAAGAGACATGCACGTTGGATGGAGTTCATCGAGACATTTCCATACGTCATCAGGTATAAGCAAGGTAAGGAGAATGTGGTTGCCGATGCACTTTCTCGTAGGTATGCATTACTCTCTACCCTTGATGCAAAATTACTTGGTTTTGAGCACATTAAAGAGTTATACCCTTTAGACCAAGATTTTTCGGAGGAATTTCGCGCTTGTGAGAAAAACGCAATGGGTAAGTTTTATAGGATTGAAGGATTTTTATTTCGGGAGAATAAGTTATGTGTGCCAATTTGTTCTTTGCGTGATTTGCTAGTTAAGGAATCCCATAACGGAGGGTTAATGGGACATTTTGGAATTGCTAAGACTTTGGCTATTTTGCAGGAACACTTCTTTTGGCCACGCATGAAAAGAGATGTTGAGAGGGTTTGTGGTAGGTGTATTAATTGTAAGCAAGCAAAATCCCAAGTGCAAGCCCACGGTTTGTATACACCATTACCTATTCCTAATCACCCTTGGATTGATATTTCTATGGACTTTGTGTTAGGGTTGCCTAGGACTAAGCGTGAAAAAGATTCAATTTTTGTGGTGGTAGATAGGTTCTCTAAGATGGCACATTTTATCCCTTGTCATAAAACGAATGACGCTTCACATATTGCTGATTTGTTCTTTAGGGAGATTGTGCGACTACATGGTATGCCTAGAACAATTGTTTCGGATAGGGATGCTAAATTCCTAAGCTACTTTTGGAAGACTTTGTGGAGTAAGTTAGGTACTAAGCTATTGTTTTCTACTACTTGTCACCCACAAACCGATGGTCAGACCGAAGTAGTTAATAGGACTTTATCTACTTTATTGAGGGCTATCATTAGCAAAAACATTATGATTTGGGAGGATTGTTTACCACATGTTGAATTTGCTTACAATCGTACTGTTCATTCCGCTACTAAATTTTCACCCTTTGAAATTGTGTATGGTTTTAATCCGTTGACTCAATTGGATTTATCTCCTTTACCAATATCTGAGCGTGTTAATTTAGATGGCAAAAAGAAAGCTGATTTTATCAGACAGATTCATGAGAAGGCACGACTCAACATTGAGCGAAGGACGGAGCAATATGTCAAGCAAGCCAACAAGGGACGTTCCAAACTAATTTTTGAGCCTGGAGATTGGGTTTGGTTACATATGAGGAAGGAGCGATTTCCGGCACAAAGGCGTTCCAAATTGCTTCCAAGAGGAGATGGCCCTTTCCAAGTGCTAGAGCGCATCAATGACAATGCTTACAAGCTAGATTTACCGGGTGAGTATAATGTTAGTGCCACTTTCAATGTTACTGACTTGAGTCCTTTTGATGTAGGGGACGATTTGAGGACAAATCTTTTTCAAGAGGAGGGGAATGATGCGGTGCAACGTGTGTCGCCAAAGGATCCAATTCAAATTCCTATTGGACCGGTTACGAGGGCTCGAGCTAAGAAGTTCAAGGAAGCACTTAATGGGCTGATTCAAGAGGTTTGCATTCAAATACAATCATGGAAGCCCATTGATGGAAGCTCACGTGAGAAACTAAATTGCATCAACTTGATCCAAGTTGAAGAAGATTTCAGCCCAAGTTGAAGAGGATTTCAGCCCAAGTTGACTCTCGCAATTAATGGGCGTGTAACTTGGGCATCAATTCACCAGAATCATGGGTCAACTCACCTATTTAGGTCTCTAGTAAAATTAGGAATAATAAATCGTAGACTTTTCTTTTCTGTCTTAGGTATTATTTCCTTTGCTATTATTGTAATCCGAAATTACCTTTTTTGTCATAGGCATGATTTCCTTTGATTTTAATGCTTGTAATTTCCGAATTCAACTTTGTATTTCCAGCCTATAAATAGGCGCATTATCAATGAAAGAGGGCAGTCAATTTTCATAGTATTTTGTGAGAACGAATTTCTCTTTGGTTCTTTGAACAACTCTCAAACTTATCGGAATTATCCGTGGCGTTTGAAAACCTTCGACTTATCAATCAACCCTCCATTGTTGATTGTGGCGTCTTCACTATACCAAGGTTCTTACCTCGTCATAGGTAACGGGTCGCGGTTCCATTCTTCGAACTTGTCATAGCAAACGGTCTTGGTCTCTTATCTTGATTACGGGTTTCGTCACGGGTTGGCGTGGTTCGTATCATAATGGAACATGAAAGACATTCAAGAATCAATGAAAGCACAAAAGGAATTAATTGTGGTCAAAGTGAAAAACAAATGGAAACAAGATGATTTCAAAGAAATAAACTTAGAAAAAGACTAAAGTTTATCCCTTTGATTTATGGAAGACTAGAATGGAAAGGAAATAAATTTTATTTCTTTATGTAAGTAAGAATAAAATAGGAAAGAAATAAAATTGATTCATTCTTATTTAGACAAGAACTTAAGGAAAGAAGTGAAATTATTTCCTTAAAAGACTTTCCTTACATGCAAGATATTCAATTAAGAAAGTAATAAAATTTCACTCTCCTCCAATTAAGAATTTTCCTTTTTTTTTTTTTTTTTCTTTTTTTTTCTGCTCTTTTTTTTTCTGCTTTTTTTTTTTTTTTTTTTTAATACTAAAAATCACACACAATGAAGAATATTGGTAACTTGTGAATCAAGATGAAAACAAAACAAAGAACTATAAAAAGGACGTGAACAGTAACAAAAACGAACAAGAGAATATGGCAAAACAAACACGGTGTTATACAGAAAGAAGATGAACAGATGTGACTTTTTTTTTTTTAAAGGATAAATCAAACCTGAATTAATACCCAAAGCTCTGATACCAACTGATGCGAACCCCGTATATAATGATACGACACCCACGACCAAATTGAAACACAACCCCAAAAAAAATTAAAACAGGTTTATAACAAAAGAATTTTGACTCGTTGATTATATGTCAATCAAGAACCAAAGTTATAAAGAACTTTGACCCAATGATTAGAACTCAATCAAGAACCAAAATTATAAAAGAAGGATATTGACGCCACTCCCAAGACATAGAAGAGAAGGTGGGAGATAAGTCATGGTTTTGATCGCCACAAGCATAGCTTGATAAGATCACATGTTCATAAAGAACAAGAGAGAAAATTCACTCTCAATTAAACCAAATTGGCTGCAACTTTATTCATCTTGTTATTTCTTTTGTTTAGGGTTACAAGCCTTTTTATAGACAAGGAAATATAACATAACATAAAACCCTAGCCTCCTAACAATTGAGCCCACTAAACATAATTAAATATGAGCTTAAATTAATTAAATGTTTCAGCCCAAAACATAAACTAAGACTCAACATGAAATTAAATGAACTAACTTAATTTAAAAACTCATTACAATTAAAATAAACCAAGCCCAAATTATTTAAAGCTCAAATAACTTTATTTTGCATCTAATTGTCTTCCATTATCCTCCAAAGCCTTCATGATTAAGCCCAATAGCCTTCAAGATCAGTGATTTTCAACTTGAACAATATTTTGAAACCTTAGTGACTCCTTCAAATCGTCCAAATGTGCTTGCTTGCTTGGATCCCATCACAACTCATCCAACATGTCATTTAAGTGAGGAATAGGATGTCGATACTTTACCGTTATGTTGTTGATGGCTCGGCAATCAACACACATTCTCCAAGTCCCATCCTTTTTAGGCACAAGTAGAACCGGAACAGCACATGGGCTCATGCTTTCCCTCACATACCCTTTCTCTAGTAATTCACTAACCTGCCTTTGAAGCTCCTTGGTTTCCTCGGGGTTGCTCCTATAAGCCGGTCGGTTTGAGATCGTCGCACCAGGTACAAAGTCAATTTGATGCTCAATCCCTCGCATTGGAGGTAAGCCAGGTGGCGTGTCTTCGGGAAAGACATCATCATAATCCTGTAAAAGAGAGTTAATACTGCTCGGTAAATTTCCGGCAAGATCATTAGTACACAAAAAAGCCTCGTTGTACATAAGTACTATAAAAGGCTGTTGTAATTGTAAAGCTCTCTTGATCTCACTTTTTTTTGTAATGAAACAATGTTTTTCCTCTCTTCAACTCACCAAGGCCGAATTTGATTTCTTTTTTTTTCTCTCAATTTTTTTTGCCTCTTTCTCTTTTTCTCTCGAATTTTGACTCATTTCTTTTCTCTCATTTTCTTCCTTTTGATCTCTCTCTTCTTTTTTATCACTCTCTTTTTTTAACCTCAATTGATCCTCATATACTTGTTGTGGTGTCAAAGGTACAAGAGTGATTGGACGTTGATTGAGTACAAAAGAGTATTTATTGGTAAACCCATCATGGTTGACCTTTCGATCAAATTGCCATGGTCGCCCTAGCAACAAATGTCCGGCTTGCATTGGAACGACATCACATAATACCTCATCTTCATATTTTCCAATTCGAAATGCAACTAACACTTGTTTGCTTACTTTTAATTCGCTGCTATCATTCAACCACTGCAACTTATAAGGCCTAGGGTGTCTCAATGTAGGTAAACCTAGTTTCTCCACCATAGTTGTGCTAGCAATGTTAGTACAACTACCACCATCAATAATGACACTACATACCTTATTGTTGACGTAACACCTAGTGTGGAAGATGTTTTCTCGTTGCACTTCGTCCTCCTCCCTTGGCTTGTACACTCAAAGCCCTTCTCGCCACTAACAAATCTCCATGTACAGCAAATTCTTCTCCATAAACGTCCTCCAATGATGGCATTTCATCAGTGTCGGAATCTTCATCATCGGTCACAACATCTCCATTATCTCACATCACCATAACCCGCTTGTTTGGGCATTGACTCGCTATGTGACCCCTGCCTTGACATTTAAAGCATTTAATATCACGATTTCGTGTAGTAGTAGTGTCGAGTTTACCTTGAGGATCACGGCTAGTGTTCTCCGGCTTATGATCAAGTTTGGGCTTGAGAGTTGAGGACGACTGTGGTTTGTCCTCCTTTCTTGAAGAACTCAGTCTCCAAGGGTTAAACCCTTGGTTGTGCCCTGCACGGGTGCCTCCCCTCCTCTTGAGTTGTCGCTCCACGATAATGGCCATGTGCACCATGTCCTCGATCTCCACATAATGTTGCATCTCCATCCGGTCATGAATGTCTTGATTCAATCCTTGCAAGAACCTCGCCATGGTTGCCTCTTGATCTTCTTCTACATTGGCTCTAATCATGGCTTTTTCCATTTCTTGATAATACTCCTCTACACTTCGGTGCCCTTGCCTAAGCCCTTGCAAACTTTTGTATAATTCCCGGTAATAATGGTTCGGCACAAATCGCTTCCTCATCACCGACTTCATATTTTCCCATGTTTCAATCGGATGCTCCCGGTTTCGACGCCTATTCAACACCAACTGATCCCACCAAACAAGAGTATAGTCGGAAAATTCAATGGCTGCTAGTCTCACCTTCTTAAGCTCAGAATAATTGTGGCAATCGAATACTAACTCCACCTTCTTTTCCCACTCAAGATAGGCTTCCGGATCGGCTTTTCCTTGAAACGGTGGAATCTTCATCTTAATGCTATTCAAATTATTGTCCTCCCAATTCCTAACTTCTCTATTCTCATTCCCTCGTCTAAACCTACCCCAATTCAATGGTGGCTCATTCAACTCCTCCAACTCCTCCTATTCTTCTTCAACATCACCCCAATGCTCTCTTTGCTGCATTCGCCTAGGTGGTGGCCTAACGGGTGGATTTTGTTGTCTTCTATTTCCTAATTCTAACCTATCCAACCTCTCATGGAGTTGTTCATTCTCAACCCTCATCATCCGTCTCACTTCACCCAATATTGCTTGTATTTGTAGTTTAGGAATGGGTGACTGTTGTATCTCTTCAGTTGAGTGTTCTTCTTAGTTGCGTGACATGATTATAACCTGCAAAATGAAAGTAGAAACAATATGGAAAGGATCTCACTTCGCTCCCTCACGTGTATCACTCGAAATTATGAATCACTCAATTTCGCTCGTGTTTAACTCAATTGGCTTTTACCCTCTAATATGCTCACCTCTCTTGCCTTTTTCCACTCATGAATTCTCTTTCGGTTCTTTTCAAACTAACAAACAGTATTCAAAATTACACGTAGCAATTTACCAACCAACAGATTTACCAACCAACAGGTAATACTGATATGAACTAAACTGATACGAACTAGCACGACAATATTTTGGATTCTCAAAAAGGGAAAAAAAATTTCGACTCAAAATTTTCACACTCAAATAAGGGTCGGATTAAGACTCGTGGACACACGAATAATGGAAAGAAAAGAAAATTTTTGTTGAAGAGTTTCCAAACTTTTTTTTTTTTTTTTTCCGATCCTCTTGTTTTCTTCTTTTTCTTTTCTTTCTTTTCTTTTCTGTTCTTTCGGATCTTCTTTTTTTTTTTTTCTTTTTTTTTTTCAATAAAGAACTAGACGATTGGAAACGGAACTTAAAGACGTAAACAAAGAAAGTAAAAGGATAGGTAAATCTGACCTAGAACCGTGCTCTGATACCAAACTGATACGAACCACGCCAACCCATGACAAAACCTGTAATCAAGAGAAGAGACCAAGACCGTTTGCTATGACAAGTTCGAAGAATAGAACCGCGACCCGTTACGTATGACGAGGTAAGAACCTTGGTATAATGAAGACGCCACAATCAACAATGGAGGGTTGATTGATAAGTCGAAGGTTTTCAAACGCCACGGATAATTCCGATAAGTTTGAAAGTTGTTCAAAGAATCAAAGAGAAATTCGTTCTCACAAAATACTATAAAAATTGACTGCCCTCTTTCATTGATATTGCGCCTCTTTATAGGCTGGAAATACAAAGTTGAATTCGAAAATTACAAGCATTAAAATCAAAGGAAATCATGCCTATGACAAAAAGGTAATTTCGGATTACAATAATAGCAAAGGAAATAATACCTAAGACAGAAAAGAAAAGTCTATGATTTATTATTCCTAATTTTACTAGAGACCTAAATAGGAGAGTTGACCCATGATTCTGGTGAATTGATGCCCAAGTTACACGCCCATTAATTGCGAGAGTTGACTTGGGCTGAAATCCTCTTCAACTTGGGCTGAAATCTTCTTCAACTTGGATCAAGTTGATACAATTTAGTTTCTCACGTGGGCTTCCATCAATGGGCTTCCATGATTGTATTTGAATGTAAACTTCTTGAATCAGCCCATTAAGTGCTTCTTTGAACTTCTTAGCTCGAGCCCTCGTAACCGGTCCAATAGGAATTTGAATTAGATCCTTTAGCGACACACGTTGCACCGCATCACCTCTTCTACAGACTCATCGAATATCCGTTTGGTCATTGAAAGTGAATCATTGCTCGATGACGAACTATCAGAGTCAGATTCAAAACTTGATGAAGACATTGCTTTGACACCTATAAAAAAATATTATGAAAAATATAATCTTTTATATAGATACAATAACTAGATATGAACTTAACTAAAAATGAAACAAAATCATAATAAAGTAATGCATAAACAAAGTTCTATGCATAGATTTGAAGCTTTTTGATGAAATTTTGGCATAACTTTGCATACAAATATATTTATCGACGAGCTCCAGCTTCTGAACAATCTTTAAGTATATATGCTCAAGACTAAATATTTGTTAATTCTTTCAGTATTTGATATTTCGCGATCCTGACCCGGGTGTTATTTTCTCATTTTACCATTCCTTCCACAAGTACATTGCTTATTGATTAATAGATTGTGGATTACATTGATGAGAATAAAGAAGCATCACCAAAGGATCCATTGCATATTCCAATTGGGCCAATAACAAGAGCAAGAGCTAAGAGGTTCAAAGAAGCACTTAATGGATTGGTTCAAGAGATGTGGGCTGATATTAAAGTGGCGAATTCCAAGATGGGCCCAAAAGAAGATCAATGCTTAATTAATTTAATTAAAGCAATTGATGGGCCTGATTCTAGCTAATTCCTTGCCCATGAAGTAGATTCCTTGGTCATGAAGACTTTCCATTGTGGAGATGATTGCTTGGTCATAAAGACTTCCAATTTTGAGTTGATTTCTTACCTATTATGTTCAAGGCAATTAGTTATCAATTTTATTCTTCTTTCCTTATTGTAAGAGGTTGACTTTCCTTTTTCTTTTATAGGCTTAATGGGCTTAATTGCCTAATTAAATTTTTCCTTTTTGTTGCTTAGTCTTTTCAGCTATATAAACCAATGTAATCTTGAAGGGAATTCAATTCTTGATTAATAATATTTGTGAGAGTATTCTCTTTGGTTCTTCGTAGAACTTTTCGAACTTATCAGGATTTTCCTGTGGCGTTCTTTCTAGACTTATCAATCAATTCTTCCATCATTGATTATGGCGTCTTCATTATACCAAGGTTCTTGCTTCCATATAAGCAACGGGTCGAGGTTTCCATACAAATCTGATTCTAGGCGATCTTGGAACCCTACTTGATTCACGGGTTTCGTCAGTTCTTGACGTGGTTCGTATCATACACGGAACAAAAAAAAAGTATGTTTTTTTGTAACGAAAACATTTCAGTGTAAACCAACTATATGTGAACTATTAGACAACACTAGACAAAGAACTTTTCAAAGTAAGCAATGGCTCTATCATATCTACTGCCCCCACAACTAAGTGATGACTTGATGTTGGATATGTATCTCCTTACAAGTATAAATATTGGGGGGGAAATGTTACACATTCTGACATTTTTCACTATTCCGTTTAAACAAATTATAGTTATTTATTTCAACAATTTCGTACTTCGGAATACTTGACTTTAAGTATATAGTTTAAGCATCTAAAATTATGATAACTAAAGTATGTGGATTACACGAAACAAAAAAAAAAGGTAAAAACCTGTACTGTTAAGTTTAACATTTAAAAGTTGCGATTTAAATGAAAAACATTAATTTTATAACAAGCACATGGTGGCAAAAAAATTCTATCAACAAATGAGTAATTTTGTCAAACAGGTGGCATGCAGTTTCATTCATATATATTGAAAGCTATGACTGGCATTAAGTTTCAAGTAGTAACTTAATGTTTGGCATCATTAAAAAGTATACGGAAAGCTTCAATGTCATGAAACATACCATATCATCTACACACTGGCGTCCAATTAGTCATAGCATGTGTATTCATTCATAGGTGAATATATGACAGGATTCTATACAGTAAGTGCATCCTCAAGTCGCTTCCAAGCACTTTTATAAGCACACAAACAACAGATCTAGCCAATAAAAAATTATAAGTGGTTCATGAACTCATGAAAGAGTTCCACTTTGAACAGAAGGCCACATCCAGCACAGACTATGCACTCGGCTCTTCTGGATCAGTGCCTGGATCAATCGTTATATTGCTGTGGTGATGATGATCAAGAGTTTGCATTCAATGGATATTATATTACTCACCAAAGCCCTTCAAAATGGTTTCACCCCTGACCTTAGCCACTATGTTTGATCCATTGCTAATTGCAGCCCAGACGTGATCACCCCCACTGAAGCTAAACATTGCAAGGAGCTCCTGAACTAATGGATCCATTCGCACTGTCCCCCCATGTTCTGTTTTGGAGTGCCACATGCTTTCAAGCCGCAGCCTAAAAGAAGTGAATCTGATGGACGTCTTGCAATGAGTGGCTCAAATTCTCTGCAGTAATCGCCACAATGTTTCGACAACTTTTCTTTTAGGATAGCTTTTCCCCATGTAAAGCATCTCCAACGGTATGCCTTTAGATTGTGCCGCTGCCTTTGCAGTCAATGTGAATCTCCTGTTCCAGTCTAAGTCTTCTCCTCCAGTCTAAGTCTATCTGAAATTTGCATGACCAAACCAAAACAGAAGTATCTTTTATAATTTGGTCATCATAAAAAAATACAGTCAATACAGTATCTTTTATAATTACTCATGACCACTCAAGACTACATTAAAGAAAAAAAGTGAAATTGTAGACATTTACGCTTCAGAGTATTTGTAAAACAGTACAATACCCAAGTGGGGAGATGTGGATGAAGAGTGCCTGCCAACAACTCAATCCTCCAAGACTCTTCCCTCCAGAGAGATTCTTCCCTGGTGTGAGTAACAGGGAAAGCAAGAGTGCTCCAAATCCGCATCATGTGGAGGGCATTAGGGTTCACCAATTTCCCTTGTGAGTCTATGACCACAACCATAAGGCGACTTTTGAATTCCCACTTTTCCTTGATGTATCAAGACTTGTGGATCAAGCAATGAAGGCTTGTTAACAAAGTACCATGGCATCATCCCCTTGAAGTCTCAAACTGCTACTGTGTCTCTTCTGTCCATGACGTTGTTGTCCTATCATCTAGCACGGGCATCCACACCACCTTGAACTGAGACTCTGCCCTTGGTGGATTCTGATGAGACTCGCTTTAGAATGGATAAGTCTTCATCATAAAAGTGCTCCAGGTCTGAAATGAGTAGTAACACGTTCTTCTTCCTCAATACATCAAACCTCACCTATTGAAAACCAGGTGTACATATATAATACATGTCCAAATGATTGAAACATAAATTGTGTTGTTGATGTCAATATTGACAAATTGATGTTAATACTATAGTACAGAGAGAAAAAGAGAACCTTTTTATGAGTAGAACTCCCTACAAGTCGCAGCTTTTTGCTTTTAGCATAAAACAATGCTCTCAGAATCTTCATGTTACCATCAAGTGGTGACTCCATAAGATTCAAAAGAGTTTGATACGCTTCCATGCGACTTTCCTCATCTGCACCAAACAATACACTACATCCCTTGTTCTCGTTTCATATATTAAAAATCAGATTAATTATCATCAAATTTCATTTCCTGTCCTTTTATTCCATGTTTAATGATCCATGCATAGTTTATGCATATTCTTAATATAATCATGTAAATGTTTTTGACAGGACAAACGAACTCACCCTTTTTCTGTTGATAACAATTGTGAATCTAAGCCTCTGTAGTTGATTCCATTTTCCTGAGACTAGCCATTAAAAATTTAACTGGTTTTACAGCATCTGCACTCACTACTCAGTCTCCTCAGGAAGTCATTGCAAAAATGACATCTTCAGGTGATTCAAAAGCCTTTAACAACTTATGGGAATTAACTAATAAATTGTTTTTGTTTCGAAGATCCATGATTTTTTTTTTTTTTGGAAAATAAAAGATCCATGACTTACCTCTCAAGAATTGTTATGTTCTAGCCTTTATGGAAGTGACAACCTAGATTAAGAAATTCATTACTAAATTAATGCTAGAAACTAAGAGTTTGTGCTTACAACTTGATATGGTATGTATGCATTAGTGAGAAGGATCAATTGAATAAGTTGTGAAAAATAGTTGATCCACAACCACTGAGCAACATATAGTACTTAAGTCCTTTCGAAAGAAATAATTCTTTTAGATTCAGTCGAGGTTACAAGAAATTCGAATTCTAACTTCCTCGGATGATGGCATGAACCAAGTAACAATTAATTCTTACAGTCGAATTCATCAACATGTCATGTTTCTACCAGTGTCAGTATAGGGAGTTTTCCTCCATGTACCCGTCAATAATCACAGGCATTCGAAATTAAGTGTTACAATTACCAAATTGCAAAATAACCAACATCTTGTAAGATTTCAAGTACAATTTTGAGAGTCCAAAAAAGAAACATATTAAAATTATAGGAATATGCAATAAAGGTAATTGCTCACAATTGCAAGTAGATTTATTGAATATCAATAGCAATGTATTTCCAAACATACTTGAGCAAGTGAAACAAGTCGAATAGAATCACAACCGTTTATCTTGACCATCCCTCCTTCTCTTGTGATAGCTCTTGCCGTGAAAGTCAACGAAGAGGGCCAAAAGGGAAGCATTGAAAACAGCATTGAAGCACCAAGCCCATATCCCCTCACACCCCAATCCAGTAGAATGATAATACAACATCAAACCCGAAACCGCGAAACTAAACACGAACTGCACGATCTGCAAATCCGTGACCAATCTCTTCCACTTGGGCCGAATCCCAACTGCACAGAGTAAGTAGTACAAGTACATGACCACATGAACAGTGGCATTGGTGACAAGAGCTACTGGGAACAGAGACTGCGAAGTGGTTAACCATAAATAGCACATAACCAAGACGGTTGCATGGTGATAAACGTGGAGGAACGTCAACCGTTGAATGGAATTGCTGAGAATGATCAAAAGGGTGTCTATAAATTCAAGAATCTTGGAGAGGTAGAAGATGTATGCCCAGAAAAAGAGGGGTCCGGTTGGTGTGGTATTGGGTGGGAAGCAGACGATGTGGTGGAGATGGGGTGGATGAGAGATGATGGAGAGGGTGCAACCAAGGGCCATGATGAGGGAAAGGAGGAGAAGAGTGAGACTGTGCAGGGCTGTGATTGGTTTGATGATGCGAGGACCTAGGGATGGAAGAGGGATGCGAGAGAGTGTCAAAGTGAGGGAGAGATAGGTGAGGACAGTCAGGTTGAGGAACATTGGAGTGGAGCCCAAAGTGTGGCCTTGGTTCCATGTAAAGTTGATGATTTTGGGGTGGTTGACCAGCCAGTATTCGAGGCTTGAAGTGATTGAATCCATTCAAGTGGAAGAGGAATGGAAGAGACGCGACTGGAGTTTCAGATACCCACACAAAACACGCTCGATGGGTTGGGTTTTGGATTTGGAAGAAATTTTGCGGATAATGAGTCAAAGATTCCCTTGACTTGCTATAAAATTTACACTGTATTTCTAATTTTTGCTTTTTTTTTTTTTTTTTTTTAAGTTGATACCAAATAGACATAGATTTATCAACACCTACATGATCAAATACTATTTGTAATGTGGCTTGTGCTTTGCCTTTGCGGCAGGCAGTACACTCAAGCTTTTTAAGACCTTGGATTCCATGCCTAAATGATACAAACTACTATGTAATTGCCTTCTCATTTGATGTGGATAGCTTCTACCACTGTTATGTAGACCAACCTCTTACGTATGGGAGTTGATCTCCGATCTGCGACACCAGTATCTTATCTTGTATGATTTCGATAATCCTCTAAATTAATTTTAATAATAAAAAAATAATAATAATAATTGTCCTGTTTAAATATCTATTATCGTGAAAGATAGCCAAATAGTTTCACAATAAAAGGGAAAATAAAACTATTTACAAAAATTATAATATGTATCTAATAAAAATTGAACCTTCAATCTCATGGAGGATAGAGAGGCATAAAAAATAAGTTATATAAATTCAAAGGCCAATATCCTCTTAAATTTTATTTATATTACTCCTAATCTATAAAGACGCATTTGTTACAAACATTATGTTGCTGTACATAATCTGTATTGTTAAAGGGGTGGGTTAGTGATCATTAAATTTAAAATTAAATTATATGGTCCATAAAAATTCATGGTTTGAAAATTAAAAATCATAACAAATTAGAGGAAAATAAATATTTTTTGTAACCACCCTTGCATTGATAAGGTTCCCGTGTACTGGAAGGATCCTTGTTACTAATAAGACACTAATCAAAATGATTGGTAAATATTGTTATGAAACTACTTTAAAAAAAAAAAAAAAAAATGTTATGAAACAATTAAAATAAAGAAGAGTATAATAACATAAACACAAAATCAAACCAGAGAGAAAGTATAGCCCAAAAAAGAGAATGGATCCTTTATTCATCAATTTTCATCATATATTTCACAATCATACCAAACAATATAAGAGCATCTCCAATGCAAATGTTGATTATTTTCTACAATCCATTGCTATGTCATTAATGTCTAAAGTATTGTTTCCTACATGGCATTGAATAACAATTGATAGACAATGAAATTACAAAATATTCTCCAATGCTTCCATTCAAAATTCATATTTTGATGACATGTTATTTTCTTTTTCTTTTTTTTTTTTTAAATCACAAACTTAACCAAAAAAAAACAGAAAATAAATCAATTAAACTCCATACATCACTTTATACAAAGTCTTCTCTCTCACTAGATGCCTGTTCATATCCTTAGCTTTTGATCCAATTAAACTCATCTTGTAAGTCTTATGTTATGTTTCATTATTTTAATTTCATTATTAAACCCTTATTTGCATGGTGTTTCTCTATTTTTTTTTTTCTCAAATATGTGTTAATGAAATCGATATTGTTATTTGATTATATTTAATTAGATTGATTTTTGTTCTTATATTTTCATCAAATTCTCTGTCGTTGGTTTTATTTTCTGTGGTTTTTTTTATATTTTCGGTTTCCTTAATTTTCATAGCCTATCACTTGTGGAGATCAATTATAAGAGCTAGATTACTATTTGTCTTTTTTTAAATCATGCACCACGGTCTGTTGTGGAGATGTCAGGCCATTCCACGAGAAGGAAATGGTGCGGTACATACACTTGCTATTTGCTTTGTCCGCAAAAGAGAATCAATTAGGACTTAATGAAGGACCAATGTTTACACCTTCTATATCTTAACTTTTTGATTTCAAGATAAAAAATAAAAAAAATTAAAATAAAGTAACTTAAATTTGGAGAATATCTTATGAATTAATATGAATTCCTTAATGTTTTCAGAGTATTAACAAATTAAGGAACCTAAAGCTATATATCAAAACAGAAAGAATTCTTAATATATTAGGAATCACTTGAATGTTTAATTGTTAGTTAAAAGCTCAACAAATATTTAATTAGAAAGATAAGAAACTTATAAATATTTAAGAAAAAATTAAATAACATCATAATAATACTAAATATACAGTTCGAACAACATATTTAAAAAATAAAAATAAAAACTGAAATGTACGACTATAACTAATAATCATATAACATTACACTTCTCAAAAAATAATCATATAACATTGCAAGAGTACGTATCTCTGTTGAACATGGTATTAATTGTTGATGCAATCAACCCAAAAATTGCATCAATCATGGATGGTTACCTATATACAAAAGAACATGTCAGTAGATACCAACTACTTATAATAATGTAGTCGTGAGTATTACTAACCATCAAGTAAACATAGTAAAAAGTCCAAAAGCCAATTATAAGCTGCACATATTGTGAACAAAATGTTAGCTTGCATAACTATTTCCATGCATAATAGATCATCCATCAAATACACCATTAAGAAGATGCAACGAACTACAACTCCTCCTCATCAACTAGTGCCTTAAATGTCTCTATAATTATTGGTTCCTACATAAACATTTCCAAAACATATATGCGATCCAAGAGAGGAAGTTGCATTTTTTGCAAATCAACAGCCAATTTTTCCTTCTCAATCACCTTGTTGTTTGCAAATGGTCGACGTCTGGATTTAGCCAATTAGGTTCGTTTACGGCCCAAGCTCCAGTTTTGGGTTGTTTTTGTAATGTAATAAGCAAAGCAAAAAGCAAAGGAGAAGAGGTCAGGGAAGAAATATGAACACTAGAGATTTTTAAGTGGTTCAACCCAAAAAGATGTCTACATCCATTGTTCACTCTCTCACTATTTTAGTAGAGTAACGACACTCAAGACATTGTCCTCTTTTTATAAGAAATTTCCTCCCCTATTTATAGAGAATTAGAGGTGCTACAGTAAAACATACTAAAATAATGTACAGTAAATTACAATGATAGGTTACATTTAATATGCTTAGATTGCATTTAATGTGGCTGACGGCGTCAGGTTTAACTTTTGCCAAAGCATGGGTTTAGACGGCTAGCCCATGTGGGTTAGGTGAGATTACCGTTATCCAGACTGTAATCTATAACAGGATTGACATGCATGGTACACCTTGAGCTATAATTACCTGACAGCTCTGACTTCTGTTGACTTGTGATTTGAGAGATGTGGCAGAGACAAACTCTTCAGCAAGTAGAATACTCTATCGAGTTAGCGAGTAAATAAAGCTTTGTTTAACTGGCTATAGTAAAAGTTACTGGTGTAAGTCATAAGCGAGTTCTCTAGTGATCAGGTATATTAGCAAACAGTCGACCTCGTAGACGAACAGATATGCGAACACGTACAGAAAGATCCAAGCGGTTGTGTGGACAGGTTGACGAGCAATTGACCAATCCCATAAAAAAGCTCATTCGCGAGCTAATAAACGATCGCAGAAAAGAAGTGGTAAGCGATCAAATCCGCGAGCAGGATATTGAGCGGATCTCCAAGCGAATAGACAAATAGATAAACGAACAGAAAGACGGGCCTTTTTGGGCTTTCCTATTATTGGGCCTACCTTTTGGGCTTTTGTCAGCCCATTTAGTTTGATCGTAAAAATACCCATAACAAAAGCCCCCTAGCTCTTGGTGTATTTTATGGACCAGGAGCTACAAGTATGTGCGCAAGCAGCCTTGGCGGGAACAGTTACGCCACTTTTCAAGTTTCGCTTTATTGCCAGGCCATGTGGTGTTACCCCAGATGGCATTTACAGGTCACATCACGCGCCGTATGTATTTAATTAATATCTTTCAACTGACTGCTGCATGATGACAAAATCCCGAGAATCGCAATGTGTAGCCAGATTTAAGGTAGTTATACAGCTGTCTTGATCCAACGGTTGGGGCTCAGCAACTACTTAAAGATAGAGACGTTTCATTTTCTTCTTCCCTCCCATTTCAAAAATCAGACGCCTCTTCGTCTCTTGGTTTTCTTCTGAACTTTCTATCGCTGTTCGCCATTCTTCAACCAGAACCACCAACATCCACCCTATTCAAGGTGAGCTTTTTATTATTTTTATCTTTGCATGCATGGTACTCCTTCTATGAGACCGTTTTCTGCTTTTTATTTTTACTTGCGCTTCTTTGAAAACATCTAATTAAGTGATTTTTTTGATCTTACTGAGAGTACGTTTTTTAGGCTGCTCTCTGATTGCTCAGAACTGGAATGCTTGCAAAACAGAAAGACTTTTTTTTTTTTTTTTAACATTAAGCTTTGAGGGGTTCGCTTATGAGGACTCTTCTATACCTCGTTGATCTCTTGGGTGCACAACTTGATGCCTAAGGAAAGTAGATTTAGGATTATCCTCGTCTCCTAGGTCTGGTCAGCTATTAACGGCCTAACCCATTGCTTCTTTTGTAGATGTCAAGTCGTAGACGTCGATATCAACGAGTAATGTCCAGTGAAAAAGGCTCTGGAGGGGAATCTTCTCAACAAATCAGAGATTCTCCAAGTGTAATTGCCCGAATTGCCGAGAATGCACCAGAGTCATCTGGGTGGGAAGATACTTCTGCTCATAAGCCTTTCTTCCAACATGACTCCACCATTACCTAGGATAAGCTTGCAACAATAGCCGATAAGTATGGCTTCCCTTCTAGATACCGCATCATGGCACCGACTTAATATGACCATGCGGCTCACACTCTTCAGGGGTTTATAGCGATCAAAATGATTAAGTTGGATGTGACTTATGAGAAACTGCAACTATTTTGTCTTCGTCTTTACTTCAAGCCCTACTCAGTAACCTGCGCGTGGTAAATCTGACGCGCTAAGTATTGCTAGCAGGTGTACACTTGGAATATTGAAATCACATTTATTTCAAAACAATACAATCATAAATCAAAACAATATGCACAACGATAGGTTTTTCGAAAACGCATACATCACACATTTACACCAAATGAGATTTAAACCATATAGCTTTTCAAAACATTGCATCTTTAATACCATTTCAATATTACCCTTTATTTTAAAATCAAATATCACACATCTTTACAAAATTTGCATTATTATAATTCCTAGATGTAAGCCTCTTTTCGTAATTTTCGACTTTCTAGTTCTAGTAAATAGACTAGGCAATGAAAATGCTAAGTTTCATAAATAACTTCATGATAAGTAAGAATACAATATTAGTGGAAGTTTAGAAATTAATTTAACTTAAGATTAGTGCAAAAATTAAAAGAATGGCAAAAGGGTCTTTTTGGCAAATGAGAGTCATATATATATAAAAGTGATTAGAATACATTAATTGTGGGCATTATGGAAATTTATAAAAGTTAATGGGATATTATAGAATTCATGCAAAGTTAGAGGACATTTTAGTTAAAATCCAAGTAGTGGCATGACATGTAATTAAGTGACAAACTTCAAGGGTAATTACATAAGTAAAGGCCCATATATACATGAGTGTTAGTCATCCATACTTGGAGAAACTAGAAGAGAAATTGAGAGGGAGAGAGAGTAAGGGGCGACCATAAAAGGGAGAGGGAGATCAAGCTATTTCCAAGCCAATTTGAAGCTCTAGATCAAGATTTTGAGGAGCTCTAAGCTATAATAACAAGATCTAAGCAAAATCAAGTAAGTTTACATATATTCTCTCAAGTTTGAAGTTGTGTGGGTAGTATGCATGAGCTGATGATTGAGTAGATTTTTGACATGTAATTGATATGGGTTTTCATTTAAATCAAGTTTAAAGTGATTAATCAAGTGGAAAGAAAGCTTGATTTGTAAGAAAACTTGCATGACATTAGACTTAAGGTTTATGGGATTGAAGCCCTAGATGTTAATTGAATCATGATTTAAGTGAAGTAAGTTGTAGATTACATGTTTAATGAAATGCCTAAGTGAATGCACAAATAAAAGTGCTGAAAATTTAAAGAAGTAAGTGATATGTGTGCAAGGGAAATTTCGATCACTAAAGGGGGATGGTGTGAATCCTTTAAGTTGTGATGTAATTGAGCATAAATTGATGAATGATAGAGGCTATGAAGTTACACATAAGTGTTAGAATGGAAATGGACAATGTGATGATTCAATGAATCTAGATGAAGAGCATTGTTAGTCACCAAGCAATGTCACTTCCCCTTTCTATTTTTATGCAATGTATGATCATAATTAAGTATATGTAAGTCTAAGATTTTTAATAAAACAGGAATTGAACTTAGAATGTTAAAAGAATAAAATTTTGACACGAAAAAGTGTCAAGAAATAAGGATATTTCATAGGTTTCCCTCTATAGTTAAAATTTTTCAGAACTGTTTTACGAACGGCCTAAATAAGAGATAGGGAGATGATTCAAACAAAAACAGAAGTGAAAAAGCCCGCGGATTGGGTTGTGAATACTGTTCGATCAAAGGGGATCCGAAAAAGTTGACTTTTAGTTTCAGGCCTCAGAAATTTATACGGACTACGTGGAGATGTCCCTAAGGGTATATAAGTAAAACTTTTGTAAAGAAATCGAAGTTTTAAAGTTTCGGTTGAGTTAGAACTTAGACGAGAAAATTGTAATCAAAAGGGTTTTCAATAGAGTCAATTACATTGAAAACTCTATTTGTAGCTTAGAGTAGTTCAATGTAGCATATTTTAAATGAGAATATGATGTGTACGTTGAGCGCAAGCAAGCAGAGCAAGAGAGGCTCATTGAAGCTTCTTGGCAAGCTTGGACTCGAGGTAAGTATACTAACTCACACTATGTATGTTTATGTAGTGTTTTGTAATCTTATTAATTCCTAAAAAGGTTTATGAATAAATTGTATTATATAAGTTTCTAATCAATTAAGAAAGTTGTTATATGTGTTTGAAAGAGATTTAGAAATGAAACAGTTTTTATACAAATTTAGCTTACGAGATTAGCATCAATTTTGAGATGAAAGTTGTTTAGTGCTTGTTGCATAAAACAGAAAAAAGAGTTTTCAAAGGCCATTCGTGTACCTTCAGAATTTTAAATCTTTTAGCACTATGTGACGATACAGAAAATTTCGCTCGTAGTTTCTAAGTGTTACAAATTATCTAGCATTACGTTTACGATGCAAAAAATTCCGTGCGTAATCGTTAAGATATATAGATTTTATAACACTAATAAGTTTACGATGCAGAAATTCTACACGTAGTTGTTCAGATTCATAGATTACCTTGCACTATGAATTGCAATGCAGAGAATTTCGCACGTAGTTGCCAAGGAGTCTCAGTAGCGTAACAGTTGGCATAAGTTGAAAATTGCCACGTGACGTAAGCAGTTAAGGGTACGAATGATGGTTTTAAAAAGAAAAAAATTTTAGTGGAAATTTACATAAATTTCAAATAAGTTTATAATTGTGAGTTAACATTTATTACATTGTTTCAATTGTCGTAAGTTTATATATTTCTGTGTATATTGCACAAAACCTCCACAGATACCAATGCGGATAATTGAGCCACAGAAATCCTTTTGTCAAATTAGTTGGGCACATCGACAATTGTATTGCACAAGATATGTTGCATTTTTGTTGTAATTAAAGATCAAACATGTGCACGCATAATTTTATATCTTTTGCGACGCTACTTTACGAACATATATTGTATGTGTTATGATATAAATAGTGATAAAAGTTTCTATGATATGAAAAGTAAATTATCATCATTTGATGTTTTGTGTGAATAAATGCATGTTTGTGTAGTAGAGAGAAGTTAGGTTGTGATTAATATATTTCGGGAGTATATATTTCATTTGTAGGAATTTGGAAACGTTATAAACGCAGCCGTTATGCTATCGAATTTTCGTTAAAAAGAATTTCGATTTTGAAAACGAAATGGTTATTTTTATGATTTTAACTCAAATGAAAATCTAAATTTAAGTGAATTAAGCCAACTAATTTCAAAACAACGATATCAACCTAATTTCAAAGCAAAAGCAAACGGGTAAGGTTTTAGGGTTCACTTTACGGATTTCCTTTAGCTGACCAATAGGGCTTAAGAGAGATCCGTTGGAGTGTTAGGCGAGGCCTACCAAATACTAGTCTAGAAGGGATCTAGTTTGGGTCTTGTCACTAGAGCCCTTTTGTAAAATCTATCACGATACCATAAATCGGCAACGGCACTCGGTGGCTACCCACCAGAATCAATGGTGACCACAGCATTAGATACTCAGTGACTACTTACCGGGTCGTAATTCCCAACCTTTTTCTGTTTTAGGACCGGACACTCGGTGCCTCTTAAGGTCCGTCATACAACATCGGTAATCAATCATAACAGCACAGTACTACTAATAATCACCCTATTAGCTAGCTAACTACCTATTCCCATCTACCGGTAACTAGTTTTATCCGGACCCTTTAAATTTTTCAAAATTACGAAATTTTGAATTTTTAACAAAACTTTTAATTGCGTAAACTTTTTATTTCATATTTAAATCTATTCTTCGAATTCCTTTGGAGTACCGCTCGTGACCGTCTCAAATGACTATTTTGTCCCTAGTTTTCACACCACACTTTCTTAAAACAACATACATTTTTCCTTTAGCTTTAAATCATCCCTAAAAAGGGAACTTTCAAATTTTCATTTTGAAACCTAAATCCCTCACACTTATCATCCAAACATCATCTAGTTAACACGTAAATGAATACGAAACAATAAAAATACCCCTGGTCTAGCATGTGGTTACTATTTGGCCAAAGGGTGTTAATGTTTGAAATTTTTGTTCTATTTCCTATTTCATCACACCAACCACTCAAACATTATTGGAATAATACGTAAATAATTTTGAAATGACGAAAATACCCCTAGGACACCCTATACATCATATTTGACCATAGAGGGGGTTTATTTTCGAAATCGTTTTCCATCAAATAAATTCATCCAATGACATTCAAATGACACACCAATAACATCCAAAGCCATTTAACACCTCAAACAAACAAAATAAATAAGTTCAAAGGAATTTACACATTGAGTTCAAACTAATAAATATGAAATTTTCAAATATGTGTACACCAACTTTTAGAGTTTGTTCAAAAGCTTTCTAGCACCCTCAAATGAAGTCTAAGACTTCTCTTTACCCTTGTGATATGAACCACACCAAGAACTGACGAAACCCGTGAATCAAGTAGGATTCCAAGATCGTCTAGAATCAGATTTGTATGGAAACCTCGACCCATTGCTTATATGGAAGCAAGAACCTTGGTATGATGACGACGCCACAATCAACGATGGAAGAATTGATTGATAAGTCTAAAAAGAACGCCACAGGAAAATCCTGATAAGTTCGAAAAGTTCTACGAAGAACCAAAGAGAATACTCTCACAAATATTATTAATCATGAATTGAATTCCCTTCAGGATTACATTGGTTTATATAGCTGAAAAGACTAAGCAACAAAAAGGAAAAATTTAATTAAGCAATTAAGCTCATTAAGCCTATAAAAGAAAAAGGAAAATCAACCTCTTACAATAAGGAAAGAAGAATAAAATTGATAACTAATTACCTTGAACATAATAGGTAAGAAATCAACTCAAAATTGGAAGTCTTTATGACCAAGCAATCATCTCCACAATGGAAAGTCTTCATGACCAAGGAATCTACTTCATGGGCAAGAAATTAGCTAGAATCAGGCCCATCAATTGCTTTAATTAAATTAATTAAGCATTGATCTTCTTTTGGGTCCATCTTGGAATTCGCCACTTTAATATCAGCTCACATCTCTTGAACCAATCCATTAAGTGCTTCTTTGAACCTCTTAGCTCTTGCTCTTGTTATTGGTCCAATTGGAATATGCAATGGATCCTTTGGTGATGCTTCTTTATTCTCATCACCTTGAATTGATCATCTTTCTCCAATTGAGTATCTAGGTTTTCAAAATAAACCAATTTTCAACATAAAACTAAAAACACCAAATCTAAATGCAAACTAACTATATTTGCATGATCACAGATGCATTTATGAAATTCCTAAATAAAACCCATCATAAAATAATAATCCTACTTCAACATACCTCTTTTGACATCTTTCTAACAAAATTCGACTTGAAAAATTAGTAGGTTTTTAATGAAATCAAAGGTTTAGATGGGTAGGTGATGGAAAGAACATGAGATAGAAGTGATTTGGTGATTAAAAGTTGAAGAAAATTGATGAAGAAATGAAAAAGAAGAGACGGCAATGAAGGAGGAAGAAATTGGCAGAAAAGGAGAAGGAAATGGGTAAAAATTTCAATGCATTCCTCTATATATAGTGACCATCTTATTTTAATTACACTTGGACCCCAACTTTTTCTTATTTGCATTTTAACCCCATTTTACACTTGTCAACTCTCCAATGGACGCCCATGACAACTCACATTTCTACTAACCATTTCAAACTTATCCATAATTTGATCTTTATCTAAAATTGAAACAATTTACTTTAATTTCCACTTAAATTCTAGAAAATCTTTTATTGATTCCCATAATAAATCTCATGCAATTTATTCCATTGCACTCACTTTATTGTCCAATGACATTTTTTCATTGCTCAATCTTTCCCATTTAATCTCTACTTAAATCTGATATTAGGAAAAAATATCTTCGAAATTTATTAAATTCCCGAAATAATGAACGAAAAAAATATATATAATGTTGCACTAATTCGCTCAAATTCTAATTTAATTTTACTTATCGAATTTAATTATTAAATCAACAAATATTGATCATACAAAAATAAATATCATGACGTTACAAATGATCTCCACAACTAATCCTAGCTATTTAAACATGCATCCTACCCACTATAACATCAAAAGCATGGCGGTGAAAGTGCAAAATTGATCAAGCTCATTACTTGTAATTGCATGCATATTCGCAAGTGTATACAAAACCTTGATTGGTTCGATCAACTTATGGCCTCACTTTCTAAGAGCATCAGGCTATAAGGAGAGTTTGGTCACTTGTAGGTGAGTCAAGGAGGCAAGTTCAAAAGTGTAAAGAATTAAGACGATAGATTCAGTTATCCACTTGGTTCATGAAGAATGAGATTGGACTGCTAGTAGATAATAGGTAGCTAAGCAAGGAGGTTCTTATGAATGTTATATGTTATGCATTTATTACTAGTTGAGTTGTGTTCGAAAGTGGCTAGAGACTCTCGTTGTTTTTACATTTTAGGGTTTTTCATATATAAATTATAATACATAATTTTCTTCCCCTTGTCTCTTTTATTTTCGGTTATCGACTTTCCGCTGTAAAAGAGGAAAATTATAATGACCTATTCACCCTCCCACCCCCCTCCAGGATATACCTAGTGTTAATTTGGTACTTTTAACTCCACCACGAAAGAGCAGACCGCTCCACTAAAAAAAAGTGTATGCTCCTCATAGAGGAGCAGACCGCTCCGAGCGGTGAAACGTCCTCTGCAAGAGGCAGATCTACCTCTCACGAAGCAGATTGTTCCCCGTTGCTCCAATGAGAAGCTCCACTCCAAAAGCTTTAGTTTGGAGATGGTTCACACAAACATACCCTTGACTCCTAACGCGGAGTTCCAAAACATAACGATTTATTTTATTTGACCTATCTTGAATGCATTTGAGTGGCTCCTTTATGTGTTCTACCGGCCCTCCTTCTCCCCATATATCCCTCGGCCTTATCCTTGCCGAAAACAACTAATTGCAACCATCAATAACTCCAATGTTGATAGCCAGCAAATGCTATAAAGGTGCCTGCACATTATTGACCTGTCAAAACTTGCATCATAAAAATATGGTCTTAATAGTATAAAAAAAAAAAAAACATTAAATTTAACCTGCACAATTCCTAACCATCAGCATTTATTGTCTCTAGTAATCCACTGCACTCTCACACTTTTTTTTTTAACTTAGAAAAACAATCAATTTATTAAACACATTTATTCACTGTCTAAAATCCGGCCCCTATTTCTGGTGGTTTACTTGTATGCATGCAACCGTATGTCCTAGCCATTGAGCTATAGCGATCGTTTTGTACCATCCATCCCTCTAATAAATACATCCACAATAGAAATACTTGTTTAGGGTTACAAGTTAAACACGTCGAGAATTTGTAAAGTAAATAAGAAAAGTAATATCAACATTTTTTAATTATTATATTTTAACTCTTTAGGACACATTAAATTGACCCATTTCTACATTTAGCCAAACCCGTTTAATAATTTTATGAACCTTTATTAACATTTCGTACATATTATTCAATGAATACAGTAATCTTCTTGGAGACAATGACAATAATTTTAGGAACATTAATTGTGGCTTGATAAGCCAATTGATTTTTATTTTTTATTTTTTATACGCGTACATTGATATTATGAACTGTTGCGGACAAGATCCCAATTACTAGCCACCTACGAATAAGGTGATTTATGCGAGCGCCTCTTTGTGAACACCCGCAACTGATGCATATGTAGCATCATTCACATTAGTGTTTATTCTTCAAAGTCTATGATTTCTGCTCATGAATTAATACCTAACTAAAGCTTACATCAATTTTCTAGACAAAAACTTTTAATATGCTATTAATTAGAGTGGGAAGGATGTAGAAATTTTTAGGTAGTTGGCCCTGGCCATTGATGAAATGAATTGATGGTACGGAACCGATATTAATGGTAGAGAAAATATGTGGCTTTGATTTGTTTACAATTTTCAGTTTGTATTATTAAGGGAGAATACCAAAACCCCCGACTTTTGATAGATAATCTATTTTATCCTATATAGTTTTGTTTTTATCCAACATATCACCGAACTTTAAATTAAATACTGAATACCCTCTAGAGACGTAAAAAATGATGACAATATCCCTAATGATAACAGATTCCATTAGATGGATAAAGTTGACTATTTGACTTTAGGGATAAAAGTGAAAATGAGAAGAAAATTAAAACAATATATTAATTAAAATATGAAAAGTCAAAATAAATAAATAATATTAACTATTAAATATAAAAAATAAAGATATTTTTATTTAAAAATTAAAAAATATTAAATATTAAATAAAAATGTCACTAAACTCTGTCTCTTTCTAACCTCACCGATCCTACTCCGTCGCTCTAGTCACTCTCTCTCTCTAAGATCATCTTCATCTCTATCTCTCTCCATCGCTACCGCCACCTCCTATTCTCTCCTCCTTTTCATCATCTGGGTTTAAAATAAGAAGAAGATTCATCCGAACTCAGTTAAACCTTCAACTGAGTTCAAACCCAGATGAACCTACCCAGTTGAAGGTTTGATGTTTGATGATGTTTGATGATGTTTTATGTTTGGGTTTAGATGATTTTTTTGGGCTCCCAGATGCGCTTGATGATGTTTGATGATTTTTTCTTTTTTTTAATTCTTTATGGGTTTGTTGATTGATTGTTGTTTGTCTTTGATATATTGATTTCGATTATTGTTGGTATGTTCATCTATGATGGTTATAGGGTGTTCATTACTAATTGTAGGTTTGAAGGTTGATGATAATGATGATGTAACGGCTAGTGGAGATCCAATTTAGATCTCCACATTTTTTTAAAAAAAAAAATTATTTTTTTTATTAGTTTGTATTTTTTTTATTTTAAAATATTATTTTATAATTATTTTATTTTTTAAATAAAAATTTGAGGGTTAAAAATGTCTTTTAACTTCTTGTCTAATTTTTCTATTAACTTTGTAACTGAAAGAGAATTTTGGATAAAAAATATAACCACATGGAAAAAAATTGATAATCTATCAAAAGTCAGATGATTTTATAGGATTTTCTATATTATTAAAGCTATTAATTAAATCATGCATTGTTCTTAAGATTAGATACGATAGTTTGACTATTTGTTAGGATATTGTATGAAACAATTGTCAAGTCCTCCTTTGTTTTAAATAAAGGTTTTCTACATCATCATCTATACAATTTGGGTATAATATGCAATAGGACTTTTGATGTCTGATCAACAATTATGTATATGTGAAAAATAGAAACCAATATGTGGTTATGGCCATATTGATAGGAGGGTACGAGAGCAGCCCCAGAAAGGACACCTAAAATTGTCGATACTGCCCCATTCAATTGCTTTTTTTTTTTTTTTTTTTAATTTCAATTATTCTATTGTCCTTTGTTAATAATTATGCTGACATTGTTAATTATTAAGAAAGATTTAGTACGATGAAAGATTATGATTCAAATTTATGACATAAGTATTCATCCGTTTGCTCCAAGTGGAGTGGTCGAGTGGTAGCCACCCCTATAGTATGTTTAATGCTAAGGTTACAAGTTTGACTTAAAAATTTTCTTTATGCGGGTAATTTTCCCACCGATGTGTGAGTAGACTTCTCCCATCATATTGGAGTGGATTTCTAAGTCACACTTCAAAGTGTTATCTGGGTCAAATCTTGATAGATGTAATATTAAAAAATATATATATATATATATTCATTCATCCAGTTTATAATCTAAGGATGAAAAAAGAGTTGAGTTAAAAATAAATGCATATCCTTATTATCAAAATTTTAAATTAATAAATTTATGTGTAAAATTTAAGTTAATATCCTGTACAAGTAATATGTTAAGGCCTATGAAATTATTATTACATATATAATCATCTGCTCTCACAAAGAAGATAAAGCTTTTCACACATGCTTTTTATGCAAGTTTATAAAATGTGTACGGTGGCTTGAATTCTACCACTAGAATGGATGACTCAATTGTATAATTATTTGAGTTAGTGCTAATATGGTATCGTTATAACTTCTAAAGTAATTATTGTTAGCTTTTCTAAAAAAAATAATCTACTGTAAAATTAATCAAGTTAACTTTTGGTTGATTATGTTTTTTTATTTTTGAAAGATTGGTTGGTTATGTAATTAAAGCTTAATAAACCTTGAAAATTATATACATACGATTGGTAAAATTTATATTAATTATCATAAATTTATATAAAGTCTCATATAATTTATTATGGAGTTAACATTTGAGTCACTTCCTATTGTTTTTATTATTTTTTTTTTATTAGAACCAGATCAAAGTATAATTGAGACTAACAACCATAAACATTTTTGGGGCAACCTGGGAATCAATTCCTAGAAATTGAAGGAGTCGGGGGCCAACAAAGAATATGAGGGGGCATCCCATAAATAACACAGGAAAAATTGCCACAAATATGACCATAAATATTTAAATTTTGTACTTATTTTTAGAAGTAAGGATAGTTGTCATCACTGTAGCAACCCATCATGCCCTATTGTTTATAAGATTTGAATGTATGTCTTCCCATTTATCAATCATGTATAGACAGTATAATTATCCAATTATATAATAAACAAGTAAAAAGTGGCCTAGTCTGTCTGCACACGTGTTACCACTGTAATTTTATTTATTATTTAAATATTTCTTACTACAATATAACGTTAAAGCCACATTAATTGTCTGGCACTTTATTAAAAGTTTGCCAGTAAATTTTGTTTTTTCATGGTCCCCCTATATTCGAATATATAGTTTAATGGCCCCTCCTTGGTAGTTCCTTATAAAACTGTTTCATATATGACAAATGTTATCAAAAAAGAAAAAAGATGAGATGTGCCCTTATTCTTTAAAAATAAAATAAAATAAAATGTGCCCTTAAAGGGCCGTCCATATTTAAGGTTAAAAAAAGTTAAATAAAAATGTCATCTCGATTTTTTCTAAATGCAAAAAATTACATAATTAATATATATCAAAAGAATAAAAATGAATTATTAGTTAAATTTTCGGATTATTGACATGTATTCTTAAACTATGTTAATATTATCCTATATATATATATCAACCACTTATATAATTTCATAATATGTAGCTATTAAGTTTAGTCAATACTTATCGGCTATTGCACACCTGAAGTAATTAATTTCTTAATCAAACGCCTTAAATTGGCTTGGACTTCCCGTGTGCATTGATCATGTCTACTTGTTTACTTAATTTGTTAGCTCATTATATCGAGAAATACTCCTGTTCATTCATAATTGTATTTTTTTTTTTCCCCATTTTATTAAGATCTAAAAAGAGTGTTAACATATAGTAAATACCAGTTAGCTTGGTTTGATAAATCTCTTATCATTATGTGAAAAATTTTAAAATTTAGTTCATATTTAATGTATCCATTTAAAAAATATAATACTGGAACAGATCTATATTGAAGTACACCTACTCAAAACAGATTTAAGAGAAACGCATTTTTTATTGTTTTTGATACTAGTAATTTTGCCTTTGTAGTGCGGTGGTAACAAAATAATAAAAAATTAAATAGCTAAACGTCCTTAGATAAACTTCAACCAACAATGTTATTACAATATCAACTCCACCCACAACTTTTTTTCTCTTGTTTTTTGAATGAAATGGTCACTGACAAACTTTAATCAGCAGTGACCAATGTGAGACAGGTGTACAATTACAATGTTTAACCCAATCAATAAAAATGACTTGTAAACCAACAAATTTAATTCTAGCTTCGAATGTCGTACTGACATTTAATATCGAGTCTTCCAATGAGTAATGGTAGTGTTCGAACTGCTAAATTCAAACAATAAAAGGGAGAAAAAAAATACAAATAATAAACTTGGACATTTGTTGCACCCATTGATCAGGGCCGGGATGAATTCATCACAAGAGAAACACACAAAAAAACCAACAAAGTAAAATTTCATGATCGTGGTTCATGCACGGGGAACGGATTAAATTTCATGGATCTTCCTTGACGTACAACTTAAGTACAGACAAACGTATATAGTTTTAAAATTCATCAAAAACCTCCCCTTTCTAATATTCTACATTTGCTGAATTCCTCCACTAAAGAGTATATCCCCTTTGGAATGTTTAAAAATTTATTGAAAACCATTTGAATTTGTCTGTATTAAGTTAAACGCAAGATAGGTCTACGAAATTTAGATAAATCTAGTTACCTTTGATCTTGGCAGAGTAGGTTTTTAAGTGGAAGTTGATGAACAAAACCAAAAGAGTACAGACAAAAGCTGCACTGAAGCAAGAACCCCAAATGCCGGAGCAGCCGGAGCCGGTGAAATGGAAGTAGAAAATCATAGCCATCAACACAAAGCTAGCCACAAACTGCAAAATCTGGCAATCAGTGACCAGCCTTTTCCACTTAGGACGTATCCCTAGTGCACATAACAAGTAGTAGAAGTACATAAAGACATGCACCAGGCAGTTTGTGACGAGCACCACTGGGAACGAAGACTGTGCAGTGTGTAACCCTATGTAACACATGATGACGACCGTTGCATGGTGGTACACGTGGAGGAACGAGAGCCTTTTGATGGATTTGCTCATTATGATCAAGAGCGTATCCGTGTATTCGTAAATCTTGGAGAGGTAGAACATGTAAGCCCAGAAAAATAGGGGCCCTTTCGGTGGGGTGTTTGTTGGGAAACAGATAATGTAGTGAATGCTTGGTGCATGTGAGAGAATGGAGAGAATGCAACCAACAGCCATGATGAGAGAAATAATGATGAGGATGGAGTTGTGGAAGGCCGTGATCCGTTTGAGGAGAGACGGTGCGACAGAGAAGATGGGGTTGTGGGAGAGGAAGAAAGTGAGAGAGAGATAAGAGACGACAGTGAAGGTGAGGAATAGTGGAGAGGAGCCGAGGGTCTGGCCTTCTGTCCATGTGAAGTGCAGCACATTTGGGTGGTCTACTAACCAATGCTGGAGGCTAGAGAAGAGGGGATTTACAATATGGACAGTGTCGTTCATTGGTGGTTGTGGTGGTGGTGGCTGCGGCCGCGGGTTTTGAATGGTGAGATATCAGGGAAGATAGAAGAATATGGAGAGAGAGAGAGAGAGGGATAGGGATAGGGTTTAATATTTGTGGGGAATTATGCAGTGCCAGGGAGTGTGGAATGTGAGCATTAGTACATTTAATAAGCTCTTAAAATAATGTCGTTAGAGTAGTGCATTAAAGCTTTATATATGGTTTTTCCCTTATAATTTAATTTCATGATCCATCCTGATTGATGTTTTACAGCACCAGCTGTCACAAAAAGATAAATTTGCAAGTGCATCTAACAGAGGTTTTGCTACCGTCCAGTTAAATTAACTAGGAATAGCCGGTAACCACATAGCTCGCACTCACGTTAAATGTATGACAACATTTTCAAAGTATACAGAGATTACATATATATATATATAATATTTTTATAATTAATACGTCTAAACTTTAAAAAGTAAAGACCAATTAATCAAAATCACTCGTTATATTCTCTCTCCAATTTACTTCAAATAGAATTAGTGAATTTGATTTATTGGTTCTTACTTTTTAAAATTAAGATGTCCTAATTATAAAAACTATATATATATATATATACATATGAGAGAGAGATGGCATTTACATGAAACACCCTTAGGTTCACCTTTCTATTATACAAGTCCCCGATGCCATTAGTCAAATTTTATAAAAGTTAGTCAAATTTGTTTAACTTAAAGTGCATTTTCGCCTTTTAACTTCTTTTATTTTCTTCTAAAATTTAAAATAATAAGCAATTAATATAAAAGATTTGGATATCCATTGTTCATCTCATATGGACTATGGAGATTAATTTTAAAATTAAAAAATTAATTATTTTTCATATTGCTTAAAGTATTTAAATTTTTAAAAAATAAAAATAGATAGATTTGTACTGTCCATCTATCAAAAGGATTAAAAAAACAAAAAATAAAGGAAAAATAAAACAGTAAATGGAGATCCAACTCAGTTTGAATCTGCACCGTGTACTCATATAAATAATGGATGGTGGTGAAGGGAAAAATCGATTTATAATTTAATGTGAATTTATGGATTTTAAAAAATTTTTCAAACTAAAGTACCCAATCGATGTTGGTAATGAAATTCAATAATTAAATATAAATAGTGTTGAACTTTTATTGTATGAAAATTGATATGATCTCTTTTAATAAATAAATTCTTCACTAATCGATCTTCTTTACTGTGACTCTTCATTAACCGTGTGTGGACATAATCCTAAAGAATCAAAATCACTTATCTTTTCTCAAAATAATACCTACAAAAAAAGAAAACGACAATTTGCAATAATCAAGAGAGGTGTTTGACTAACCTAAGCTTTTAGGGGTTTTTTTTTTTTTTTTTAAAGAAAGCTTTTAGGGTTTTGTGTTTTCTTTTGTGTATCGGATGGCTAGGGTGAGGAAAAATAGGTTAAATTGAGTTAATCGATTTCCAATGTAAAACACATTTTTATATGAGTGTAAGTTAGCAAAGAGATCGAATGGAACTACAATTCTAAGCTCCAAACACATTTTATCCAAAAAACAAAACTTTGGCTTGCTATTAAAACTTACTTGGGTAGCTTGAATTTGCCACAAATATGAAAAAAATTTTGCATTTTTTTCCTTTATATAATTCAAAGACATCTTACACTAGTTGAACTAGGGACCTAATGAAATTTAACAAGATCAACCATTATAAAACACGGTCCAAAATGCAATTTCCACTATTGGGGTTGGGGTAATTTTGCTAATTTTTTAATAATCTAGTGACACATTAACATTTAAAAAAGTGGATAGGTAAGATTGTTAAATTTTTTCTCTTTTATATATCATTCAAATTTAGACTCCTCTCATAAACCAACAAAAGATTACCAAAGAACCTTTGCTCCTTAAGAAAACCCCGGGGACGAAAACCAGTATTAATTTAAAATAATCACTTTTTATGAAAATATGTGCTTACCATATTTAATCCAAGTGTTTCCTCAATTTATTTGCTTAATCGTTACCAGCAACATTATTCATTAACTTTCAAATGATAGTATACAAAATTTGTTCTCAACATGTAATGTTTTTTTATTTTCAGTATGTAATATTTAATTTTCCCAATATTTAATGTTTCTTGTTACCGTGTAATATTTAGTTGTCAATGTGATGTAACTTTCAAAAGACTTTCATGAGAACAAACATACATTGAATTTGCGTCATAGTATGTCAATGGAAATGTATCAAAATTTATTTAACATTTAGAGAGAGAAAGATATAAGAGAGAAGAGAGAGAAAACTAGTAGAAGGAGGATAAATGTTATTAAATAAGTTAGGGGTATTTTTATTAAGTTAGCGGATCACATTGGCAATAACTAGAAAAAAAAAAGTTCGGGTTTTCTCTTGAACTAACAATTAGATTGGTTTTTTCAGGTCAATAAATTGATGCTTAAAGGTAAAAAATATTTTATAATAAAAATTTGTTAATTGTTCTCGTTCTTATGCATCCTAATGTTTCATTTAAACTCAGATTAATCTTGAAACTAATCGAAACACAAGTAGACAAAGAGAGCATCCAAACTCAAAACAAAATAATTATTGAAGTTGGATAAATTTAAAATTTACAGCACTTTAAGCTTTAAAGAAGGCAATTTCCTCTACCAAAATATGCGATTGTTATCACGGTACCTAAAAGATTTGATAAAATGTTATTTCCATCTGACTAAAATTTATAGAAAATTGATCAGAAACCTGACGACACGTATAGTTCACATAAACTTGGCAAGTTGTATAGTTAGGATTAATTCTAGATAGGGATCATTGTCTGCAATGATGATCCAACCGGCAACTTAAATATGTTTTGTCACTTAAAGTTGTATAGTTGTATATGATGCTTACTTGTGTCTTCTGAAAATGTTTGCGAAATAAAGTCATGCAACTGTTCCTTCAGCTGTATTTATTATATCCGTCCACTTTATTGCCATGCATGCAACTTTATCATCAGTTTTGCTTAGCCTCTTTTATCCCTCTTTATAACGGTCTATAGTCTCTAAAAGTTTGAGAAAATTTTCTGTTAGACTATCTCATTAACTGATATAGTAAAACAAGTTAATGAAATTGTGCTATTTTTTTTTTCTTTTATATTTTTCATTAGTCTTTTTTCTTTTTTTTTTTACCTTTATTTATTGATCTATCGTCTCACCACATCAACAGTAAAATTATTCTATGAAAGAATTTTTTTAAAAAGTGGAAAATATAGGAGATAATTTGATTGATTTCTTTTCAAAATTTGGCTAGATTTATCATAAATCTTCATGCATACAGGGACATCATGATTCCTCCCGCCAATAAGAAAGTGATAAATGGCTGAAACAATACTCATTATTCTGTCTAGATATCATCAGAGACTTCAGAATCAACACCTAATTCAGCCTTCAAACTTCAATTTTATTGCAAAATCAGGACCAAAGAATTTGATATTCCGTACATTTTCTAAGAATATTAAAATCGCAAGACTTTAATTTCTGCAAAAGTTTCTAATTAAGATCTCTTCGCAATATCATAACACTAGACAAAAGTATTACTATTTAAGAACAATTTAATACTATTTTGCAATATCTAAGTCAGCAGAAAATAAAAAGTTGCTAATAATTTTAAAGATTTTAAGAAAGAATTTATATGAATTTCAAAGCTAGCAAAATCTCTTTTGCTGAAGTATTTTAATACCACTATTTAGGCCCATATTTACAAATATATATATATTCTTCTACCAAGTTGCCTTCAAGATCAAGATTTAGGAATTGGCTTTGTATAAAATTGTCGACGTTGGGAATTAGCCGATGAGATTCTTTTGGCCCAAACTGCAGTTTATGTTGAGAATGGTTTAATAAGCATGAGAGAAGTAAATGAGGGGGTTGAGAAAGAACACTAGACAAAGGATTTTAGAGTGGTTCGGCCCAATTTTTTTCCTACGTCTATGTAATTTTACTATGTTTGCAGAGCAAGTGTACTCTCCAGAGGATTGTGTTGTCTGTACAATGAAGATCCTCTCCTATTTATAGGATGGAGAGGTACTACAGTAATGGACAATTATTTAATTTGTAATGATGAATTACATTTAATGCGTGCATTTGATACGCCTGATATGTGTCAGATCAAGTGGGTCAAAGTATGCTTTAGGCGGCTAATTCACGTGGATTAGGTAAGACTGCCGTTATGCATGTTGTAATTATTGACAGGAACGACGTGGGTGGTATGGAATAGCATGGGCGACATGCCTTACTGACTTTTACTCTGACAGTTCTGACAATATCTGATCTGCTTCAGGTGAGCTATATTGGTTGGGAGTTCATCTGAGCGAACTGGAATGTCTGAAATTTGGTTGCATTTAGTCTCAATGAATTGATCAAGTATTTTGATGCTATGATCTAGTGACCTGTATGTTTAATTGTATAGCGGGACAGTGGGTAAGCTGCATTACGGATGATCCGAATACATGATGAACTGGATCCTACTGTATTCGAGTAAACTGTAGAGTTGTTGAGCTATACTTTTAGATGGTCTGCGTGTATACTGAACTGACCTCTTTAACGGACTATACATTGGGCCCCTTAGCAGGCTATAAAGACGATGAATTGAATTGTCTTGGTTATTTGTCTTTCTGATATGTTATCTGATGGACTGGGTATCTCAGCAAACCGGATGTTGGATAAGCCGAATTCTATATCTCTGATGAGATCAATGGCTTGATACGTTGATTCCTCAGCTGGCTATGCCTTAGTCGAAATAAGCGGTTCCTTCTCCTTGGACGGTCTTGGGCTTTAAACTGTTTTGGGCATTCAATGATAATCTTGGGCTTTTACCAACCCTAAAAGGTGCCCATAACACCAGCCCCCCTAATTTTCAGTTCGTTTCACGGGCTGGAAGTTGATAGACCGCTTGTAAAAGTTAAGGAAATCTGATTTAGTGATTGGTTTTGAAGGGAACAGTTACTTTATCTTTTCAAATTCCAAACTGTCTTGGGACACGTGGCGAGCATGCTGGCTGGCGTGCAGGGCACATTTCTCTCTGGGTACATTTAATGCACGTCTTTCAAATGACAGCGCATGATGACTATATCCCTTGAATCGCACCGTACCATTGGATCTGAGACGGTTGAGGAGCCACCAGATTTGATGGTTGGGGTTTTAGTCACGCACCCTTATATAAGGCAGATTTCTTATCATTTTCAAATGTTTCATCTTCAACCTTTGCTTCATCTCTTCTTCCAGCACCGACGTATCAGAGTTTGTGGATCATCACTCCGATTGCTATCTTGCTTCAGAGTAAGCTTTTCACACTTTTCTTATCTTCTGGCTTTTGTTTCTGATTTACTTGCATGGTGCATTTTCTGGCTTGATCTTTCATGTCCTTACGTTCCTGAAACTTTGTTCTTTATTGTGACGCTTCATTTTCTACCGTTTTGCTCTTGTTTGTTGGGTGTTATACCTGATTTTGATGTTTGTGATTATTGAGTCAACGAAGTGTAAGCTGGAACTCCTATAGGTCGTTAGCTTGTTTTAGTTGTAGGTAAAAACCCCCATGATTTTAGTGATCTGTACTGCATTTGTGACCTACAGACTTTAAGAAATGCATTAAATATTTAAGTATAAGTAGGGATGGTTCATAGATAGAGACCTAATTATTCCCTGTTTATGTGTAGATGTCTTCAGGTCGCACTTGCCAAGAGCATAGAGTAGATGATATTCCCAGCATTAGCTTTAGTATGGAAGGTAGTCACCTGGGAATAGCTCGCGAGGTCGGAAGGGCAACTTCCAATAGTGGGGACGTTGCTGAGGAGTTCGCGGCTCAAGTGGATCCTATAGTGATAGTACGGCCTCTCGGTAGGACTGCTCGTGATGTATTCACACACCATCCTTCGAGTTTAGAGTTAGACGAGCTGGACGGCATAGCTTTAGAGTATCATCTTCCGAAGGGACGTCATATCATGCTTCCATCTCCTTTTGATCACGCGGCTTTCCTTCCTCACGGTTATGTTACCGTGAGTATTCTTCATATGAAACACGGGCTTAGATTCCCGATCCCCGGCTATCTCATCGATTTTCTGAATCAGCAAAGACTCAGCCCATTCCTGCAAGGAGGGTCATGGTCAATGAAGGGGTGTGTAACCCCATGGTGTTTTGATCCCTTTAAGTTTAAAATCATTCACAAATATGATTAGAAAAGTTTATAGTAGAGTTAGATTGGAAAAAATAGAAACTAGATGGAATGGTTTTGCAATTCGGCTAAGGTGAAGGGCAGTAGCTATGCATGTGTTTTGTTGATATTCGTGACATAATTGGGGTCCTAAAAGCATGCATAAATGAGTAGGAATCAACAAAATTGACATGGATACATATACAAGAATAGCCTACAATATAGTAAAGAGTAAAATAGTGCATAGAAAGCAAGTTGACAATCCCGAGTTGATAAAGGAGTCTAGTAAGACCTGACTTGTTCTAACTTATATAGGGTTGTTCTACAACTCAAATGATGCCTAGGAGCCATAGAAAACCATAGGTTTTGGAATGGATCAATTCTGATAAAAATTGCGCAAGTTATGTTCAAAATAATGCTGTTAGAGAGTCGATAAGTGAAATAACTATGTAAATGTAATTTTTATTGCATGGAATGAATTTAGTTAATCATAATTAGGTAAAAGGAGCTTAGATATGAAAGAAAAATCATCGTCGCTCGTTCAATGCGAAAAAGTGCATCAAAAAGTGCTTAAAACAGGGCGTTTTTCCTATATTTGATATAGCAAACGATAGAAATTTTCGACGAAACTTTATGGGTGACTTAGTTATGTGATAAGGAGATGCTAGAAAAGGAAAATGGACGCGAAACGAGCACTGGTTTTAACACTATTTTTTTTGAAGCTAAGAAGATCATGCCCTGCTGTTGCAACTACAAGTTGATCAATTCTGGGCAAAGGGAAGCTATCCTTGGGACAAGCCTTGTTCAGATTCGTGAAGTCTATGCAAGTTCTCCATTTCTCGTTTTTCTTTTCTACGAGCACGGGATTGGCTACCCAGACCGGGTAATGGGCTTCACGGATAAATCCATTGCCAAAGCATCTACTTTGTCTTTCAGGGTGTCATAGCGCTTTCTAGTCATTAGTCTCCTCTTTTCGCAAATCAGTTTATGGTGGGGATTGATGTTCAATCTGTGAGTCATCACCTTTGGGGTCAATTCCCACCATATCTTCATGATTCCAAACAAAAATATCTAAATTCGCCTTAAGAAATTCAGCTAGCTGGGTTTTTTCTTCTGGAGCCAAGTTATTTCCCAGCTTGAGGCATCTTTCAAGATCGGCCTCACTGACCTGAATATCTTCCAGTTCTTCAACCGGGCTAGTAATCTGAGTTGCCCATAGCTTCATGGGGTCCAGGTCATTACTAACTCCAAAGGTGCTGACTGTCTGGAGCTCGCGTCTTGAGTCCGTACTCCCATTCTTTCCCTTTGCTCCCATGTTTACTACGTCTTTATAGCAAAGACGGGTTAGCTGCTACTCGCCTTGTACACATCTGATTCCATTGGGAGTTGGGAATTTTATTGTAAGAGCTCTCATGAAAGTGACCATATCTAGGTCGTTCATTGCTGGTCTTCTTATCACCACGTTATAAGTGGAAGGGGAGTCTATAATGAGGAAATCCGCCATAACTGTTGATTGTTGACCCGCATCCCCAAAAGTTAGAGGCAATTTAATTTGCCCAACAGGAATGACTGCATCACCAATGAAACCGTATAAAGGATCAGGGGAAGGATAGAGTTGTTCATCTCCAATCCCTATTTGGTTATAGCACTTCTTGTACATCACATTAACAGAGCTTCCTATATCCAGCATTATCTTTCTCACTTCTGCGTTTTCGATACGAGCTTGGATTACTATGGCGTCATTATGGGCCAATGAATCTCCCTTGCATATTCATCTGTAAAGACTATCTCTTTTGACGTCACTCTTGCTTTTTTAGCAGGCCCCCCTATCTGACCTCGTCCGGTGATTTGTACGTGAGCGGCCTCGCGCACGTAGCGTTCTTGCGATTTATTTGAAGTACTTGCAATATGAGGACCCCCATGAATTGTAAGGATTGTTCTTACATCAGGTTCAAGCTGAGGATCAGACGTTTGTTGGGTTTGGGCCGGCTGTTCTTGTGGCCTTTGATGAGATTGCTACTGTTGAGTGGGCTGTCCTGCAGGTCGGACTATATAATCTCTTAGACGACCATTTTTAATCATCTCTTCGATGGTGTCTTTCAATGCCTAACAATCAGAAGTGCTATGTCCCACTTCATTATGATAAGCACACAATTTACTCTTATCTCTACATCGCTCAGGAGTTAGGATGGGGGGTGGTCTTCCAAAGTTTTCCCTATTCTTTTCGGTCGCATAGATCCTATCCTTGGAGTCTAACAGTTTGCATAATTCTCGTGGTGACCTGAACTAGGGGGGTGCTCACGTTTCTAGTCATTGCTTGGTTTAGGCCCATTTCTGGCTTTTTTGGCAACTTGATTACTATTTCTCTAATTCCCATGGTTGCCTCCTTCGTTGTTCCTCTTCCTTCCTTGATTGGAGCTGCTAGCTTCCTCTTTCTGGGTAGTCGCTTTTTTGGAGCCAAAAGCTTCTTCCCACCTGATCTCTTTCCATGCTCGGTCATAAAATTCCCCTAAATTTTTCACTGGAGAGTTATAGATGTTCTCGTATAGCTTCCCGTCTTTCCTCAGTCCTGTCGAAATAGTTGTCAAGATTCCTTCGTCGGTGGGATTTTCGACATTGGTTACTTCCCATCTGAACCTGTTGATATAATCTTTTAGAAGTTCGCCAGGACGTTGAAAATCTGTTGCAAGATGGCAAGGTGACACGAGCTGCCTCCTCAGTGCCTTGTATTGGTTTAGGAACTTCTGCTGACATTCCTCCCAACTACTGATGCTGCGGGGTGAGAGGTTCCTGAACCATGTTCGCAGAATATCCCCAAATGTTGTTGGGAATATGCGACATTTTGCTAGCGAACTGGTGGTTTGAAGATCCATCTGGACATTGAAAGCATCAAAATGGTCGTAAGGATCGAAATTCCCTTTGTACTGTGGGATGTTGGGGACTTTGAATCTTGGGGGAAGTGGCTCTCTTTCGATTTCTGTTGTAAGACCTCTGTGTTCCTGAGTTCCGGGACGAGCTTCTAGTTGTCGAACTCTCTGGAGGAGTTCCTCAACGATCTGGTCCTGCACTCCGAATCGGTTGACAAATGATTGTCTGCTTCTTCTACTATCCCTGTCTGTTGAATTCCGGCTTTGAATCCTGTGCCTCCTTTCTCGTTCAAGCTCAAGGGAACGGCACACGAGTTCATTATCTTGGGGAGTCCTGCTTGGCTTGTCTTCTCTAGGAGGATCTCTATGTCGGGTTCGTTGTTCATTTTCGTTTCTCCAACCTAGAATCTGCACATGTCCTTGGCTTACCTTCATTTGCCGATGCGCATCCTGGCTTACTCTCACTCTTAATCCTGAGTGATGAACTGCATCTTTCTCACCGCGAGCTCGTTGGGCCTGAGCTCTAGAATGTATGTTTGAGGAGTTGACTGAAGCTTCTAGTGTTAGCACCTCCCTGGCAGGCCTTCCATGTTTCGCTAGGATTTGGGCTGGTCCTTGAGCGACCTAGGCCTGTGTTGGCATTCTTATTGCCTCAATCAGTTGTGTCATGGTGTTTTCCAATGCCTCCTGACGTCGCTGTAAAATCTGGACAGCGTTCTTGATGAGAATAAAGAAGCATCACCAAAGGATCCATTGCATATTCCAATTGGGCCAATAACAAGAGCAAGAGCTAAGAGGTTCAAAGAAGCACTTAATAGATTGGTTCAAGAGATGTGGGCTGATATTAAAGTGGCGAATCTCAAGATGGGCCCAAAAGAAGATCAATGCTTAATTAATTTAATTAAAGCAATTGATGGGCCTAATTCTGGTTAATTCCTTGCCCATGAAGTAGATTCCTTGGTCATGAAGACTTTCCATTGTGGAGATGATTGCTTGGTCATAAAGACTTCCAATTTTGAGTTGATTTCTTACATATTATGTTCAAGGCAATTAGTTATCAATTTTATTCTTCTTTCCTTATTGTAAAAGGTTGACTTTCCTTTTTCTTTTATAGGCTTAATGGGTTTAATTGCCTAATTAAATTTTTCCTTTTTGTTGCTTAGTCTTTTCAGCTATATAAACCAATGTAATCCTGAAGGGAATTCAATTCATGATTAATAATATTTGTGAGAGTATTCTCTTTGGTTCTTCGTAGAACTTTTCGAACTTATCAGGATTTTCCTGTGGCGTTCTTTCTAGACTTATCAATCAATTCTTCCATCGTTGATTGTAGCGTCTTCATCATACCAAGGTTCTTGCTTCCATATAAGCAACGGGTCGAGGTTTCCATACAAATCTGATTCTAGGCGATCTTGGAATCCTACTTGATTCACGGGTTTCGTCAGTTCTTGGCGTGGTTCGTATCAGTTCTCTCCAGCAGTATTAGGTGCAAACTGGTGAAAAGGGAGTAGAGGTATGCCTGGAGGATTTCCGGGTGAGTATTTGAGGTTCCAGCCCCCAGACCGGCATGTTCTCTAGTGAACTGGACGCCTCTTTGTTAGTTGGTGTTATCAAGTTGGTTAGCAATTGCGTCTGAGCCAGCTGCTACGTCCGAACTCCTAGTGATTCTTCCTCGACCATTATGTATGGTACACGTACAATGAAATCAAAGGTGCACAAGTTGGAACCGCAGAAAGGGCCCTCCTTCTAGCACTAAAATGTTGACGTTGGGAATTAGTCGACGAGATTTTTTTGGCCCAAATTGCAGTTTATGTTGAGAATGGTTTAATAAGCATGAGAGAAGTAAACGAGGGGGTTGAGGAAAAATACTAGATAGAGTATTTTTTGAGTGGTTCGGCCCAATTTTTTGCCTACATCCACTGTAATTTTACTATGTCTGCAGAGCAACTGTACTCTCTAGAGGTTATTGTGTTGTCTGTACAATGAAGATCCTCTCCTATTTATAGGATGGAGAGGTACTATAGTAATGGGCAATTATTTAATTTATAATGATGAATTACATTTAATGTGTGCATTTAATGCACCTGACATGTATCAGGTTAAGTGGGTCAAAATATACTTTATGGGCGCTAATTCACGTGGATTAAGTAAGACTGCCGTAATGCATGCTGTAATTGTTGACGAAAATGGCGTGGGCGGCATGCCTTGTTGACTTTTACTCTGACAGTTCTGACAATATCTGATCTGCTTCAGGCGAGCTGTATTGGTTGGGAGTTCGTCTGAGCGAACTAGAATGTTTGAAATTTGGCTGCATTTGGTCTTTGTGAATTGATAAAGTATTTTGATGCTACGATCTAGTGACCTGTATGTCTATTGTATAGTGGGATAATGGGTATGCTGCATTGCGGATGATCCGGATAAAGGATGAGCTGGATCCTACTATATTCGAATAGATTGTAGAGCTGTCGAGCTATACTTTTAGATGGTCTGCGTGTATGCTGAACTGACCTCTTTAACGGACTATACATTGGGCCCCTGAGCAGGCTATAGAGCCGATGAACTGAATTGCCTTGGTTAACTGTCTTTCTAATATGTTGTCTGATGGACTGGGTATCTCAGCGAACTGGATGTTGGATAAGTTGAATTCTGTATCTCTGATGAGATCAATGGCTTGATACATTGATTCCTCAGTCGGCTATGCCTTAGCCGAAATAAGCGGTTCCTTCTCCTTGGACAGTCTTGGGCTTTAAACTGTTTTGGGCCTTCAATGATAATTTTGGGCTTTTACTAGCCTAAAAGGTGCCCAAAAATACCCATAATAAAAATTTAAATTAATCAATTTAAATCAAAATAATAATTTGACTGGAATTCATTTGGTGAGTTCAGCATATATTCTATCCATTTAATATCGTCACAAACTCTATCAATTCAGTACCTTTTGATTCAAACTGAATAAATATAATAAAGTGTTTAAATCTAAATTAATTAACCCTTTATCATGACATCGATGAGAATTAGGTTACATTAATATTAAGAGCAAAATACACAAAACCCCTCTCAGGTAAGACCTAAATCAGTTATAGTTAAAGATTAGATTTAATAACACAATACCCCTGAGTCAATAGTATCTGTTAACCAACTCTCCATTGATCAAGGGTAATTTCGTCATTTACTGATAACAAAAATTATTAAAACCATTTTTCCAAAACCTGATCTCCACCACCTTCTTCTTCTTCTTCTTCTTCTTCTTCTTCTCCTCTTCTTTTTCTTCTCTGCCTCTACCTGATCTCCACCACCTTCTTCTTCTTCTTCTCCTCCTCTTTTTCTTCTCTGCCTCTACCTGATCTCCACCACCTTCTTCTTCTTCTTCTTCTCCTCTTTTTCTTCTTTTCTCCCTGATTTGGGTTCGTGGAACCCAGATCAGATCTGGGTTCGAACGACGCAAACCCAGATTTGATCTGGGTTCGTCGTCGCGAACCCAGATCTGATCTGGGTTAGTCGTCGCGAACCCAGATCTGATCTGGGTTCGCGAGTTCGCGACGATGAACTCAGATCTGATCTGGGTTCGCGTCGTCGCCAACCCAGATCTGATCTGGGTCAGCGACGACGAATTCAGATCAGATCTGGGTTCCTAGATGATGAACCCAGATCGATCTGGGTTAGTCGAACCCGTCGTGGTTCGCCGAACCCAGATCTGGGTTCGTCATGGTTGGACGAACCCAGACGTGGTTCGACGAACCCAGATCTGGGTTCGTCTGAGTTCGAACCTAGATCTGTTTGAAGTTGATGCCTGAATGTGTTTGAAGATGATATTTGGATGTGTTTGGATTTTTGCAGATAATTAATGATATGTTTGGGTTGTTACATATTGATGTGAGTTTTTGCAGGTAGTGATCATTTATGTCTGGATGCAGATTGATATTTGGGAGATGAAGGTTTCTGGATGATTAGAAACTTTCATGACCTTCTGGATGATAAAGAAGAAAGTTGTTGCAGGATTAAGTGTTTTAAATTTTAAAAGAAAAAAAAATTAATTTTAAAAATGGATAGTATTTACGTCTTTACAGTTTAAATTAAAGTTGACCGTTAATTTTAACACATTTTGACCGTTAAATTGGGATTATTATGTTATTAAATTCAATCTTTGACTATAACTGTATTTATGTCTTACCTAAGGGGGGTTTTGTGTATTTTGCTCTAATATTAATTAGTTTTTATAACTTAAATTTATCTAGTTCGAACTAATGTAAAGGGACCTAATTGTTCAAGAAAACAAAAACAAAAACCCAATAGAAGAGCGAAATTTGTTTTAGATGATGAAAAACTTAAATTTTTTTGTATTTAACAATATTGATAAATTTGATTGTTACAACAAACTTTATTACTCTATTGCAAAAATAACTATATAATGTTCAAAATACCATCAACTCAGAATCTATTTGTTTCATGATAGTATTTGATCTTTGAAAATGCCTTTGTTCTGTATAAATATCTATTTATTCATATATACTGTGATATATCTTCTTTCCTTTATTTTGTGAAATTAAAATAGTGATATTTTGGTACTTTGCACTCTTAACTTAGTGGGCTATTTATATATTTTACCATAAGTGAAAGGTATCACATCCAAATCAAGTAATCTTTTACTTGAACTAAATAGACAAAGACAACTAGCTAATTAGTTGTTGTCTTTAGCATATAACGTACATTGTTGTCCAGTTAATATTATATTGATTGCGATATAGAAAGGCTAGCTACCGTAACTAGAAATAACTTAAAAAGCAAATAATAAAACACAGATAGATCAAGATGGACCAAGCAGATTACATGGGCGGGCACAACCCATTCGTTGCAAGGTAGCTGTTGGTCGTCTACCAAGGCCAAATTGTTCGTGCATGTTCGGTAGCGTATCTACTTGGATCTTCTACTGGCATTAGTTTTAAGAGTCCATAATTTTAGCACATTTTATTGGGTAGGTTTCGGAAATACCACCGAATCAATAGTTTAATTAAGTTTATATGTCACCTATTTCTTTTTTTTTTTTTGACAAAATTGCTTTTGTAGAAAAGGAAAACAAAAACTCAACAACCATCAAAGATTGAGAAAGAGAGAGAATGAGATAATGAGAGAGAAGTAGAAGATAACCGAAAAAAAAAAAAAAAATTAGTGATCAATCGATATAGATAGTGGAGGATGAAAGCAAAAGGGCAATCGACAGTGATGGCAAAAATTCCATCTAAGTTTGAGTTTATGAAATGGATTGATTCATTTGATTGATTAAATTGGAGTTATTATGTTCGGGCTTTTGAAATGAGAAATAGAGGTTGAAATGTGTAGGGTTCCAAACCAATGGCCCATGATTTGGGACGTATATGAATAGTTTATTCAAGTTGAACCTAACATGGTCTATTATGTTGAATATGATGAGTATATCCCGAATTATGTCAAATTTAAGACCTATTTTTTTGAATTTAGGACCTATCTTTTAGGATTCAAGACCTATTTTCTCAAATTTGGGACCAATTTTTCAAAACTTAGGATCTATTTTCTTGAATTTGAGACTTAATTTTAATTCAGAACCTATTTTCTAGAAATCAGGATCTATTTTCCTAAATTTGTGATCAGTTTTATCAAATTTAGGATCTATTTTTCTAGTGAACATTCATTAGGAAATAGGTGCCAAACAAAGGAAATAAGTCCCAAATAAAAGAAAATAAATCCTTAATTAACAAGGACAAATAGGTCCTGAAAAAGAAAAATAGGTCCCAAAAAATTGAAATTTTAAGTGCAAAACAGAGTTTCTTCTCATTAATGCCTTCTTCATCATCTATTTTTATTTAATTTCAACAACTAAATTTCTTTAACACAAATCCACATTATTTAACTAATTCAAAATTCAAGAAACTCGTAGTTTCTTTAAACAAAAATTTCAAAATCCTTAATAATTTTCTCATGTTGCACATGACAAAATGACAAAGAGAATGAGAACAATGAGAAAAGTAGAAGAAAGAGAGAATGAGAAGAAAAAGGGTTTTAGAGAGGATCAAGCTAATGGGTTGAAAAACTTGAGTGAAAATGAAAGAAAAAGAGATGTAGAAGAGTGAAAAAACGAACTTGGGTTTTTTCTCCCATTCATAAAGGGTAATACGGGCACTTTTCACTTTTAAGTAACATTAAAACTCAATATATTAATCCAGTGACAATAACAAAAGAGGAGGGAAAATGCTATTTCTCTCATTTATTTATTTATTTTTTCCTAGTTTTAATGGAGTAATACGTTAGCTATGTGTCCCAAGAAAACATATTAACTTTATATGCTATTTCTCTCATTTATTTATTTATTCTCACGTGTTTCACTCGAGAATATGATTCGCTCAATTCCACTCGTGTTTCGCTCCATTAAATCTGGCTTTTACCCTCTGATACACTCACACGCTCTTGCCTTTTCCCACTCGTAGTATCCTCTATAGATTCTTATCAAACTAATCAAACAAATATCAAAATTTTCAGCAACAATTCACCCCAAACTCACCATGAAAAATTTGGATTCAATGGCTAGGGAAAGAGAAAAGAATACAATGTTGTGTGTGATAGAATTTTATGGGTTTGATAGTAACAAGAAATTTGGATTAAGAATCAAAAAAGGAAAACAAAATTGTAAAATTGAAACAAGATTGTAGGAATTAATTCTCAAATGACACTTTTTTTTTTTTTTTGAATTTCTTTTTCTCTTTTTTTTTTCTGATTTTTTTTTTTCTATTTTTTTTTTTTGAATAAAACAAAGAAGATAGGCAAACCTGAGACTAAACCGTGCTCTGATACCAACTGATACGAACCACGCCAAGAACTGACAAAACCCGTGAATCAAGTAGGGTTCCAAGATCGCCTAGAATCAGATTTGTATGGAAACCTCGACCCATTGCTTGTATGGAAGCAAGAACCTTGGTATGATGAAGACGCCACAATCAACGATGGAAGAATTGATTGATAAGTCTAGGAAGAACGCCACAGGAAAATCCTGATAAGTTCGAAAAGTTCTACGAAGAACCAAAGAGAATACTCTCACAAATATTATTAATCATGAATTAAATTCTCTTCAGGGTTACATTGGTTTATATAGCTAAAAACACTAAGCAGCAAAAGGAAAAAATTAATTAAACAATTAAGCCCATTTAAACCTATAAAAGAAAGGGAAAGTCAACCCCTTACAAATAGAAAAAATAAATAATAAGGAAAAAAGAATAAAAATTGACAACCAATTTGTCTTGAAAATAATAAGCAAGAAATCAATCCCAAATTAGAAGTCTTCATGACCAAGAAATCAACTTTATGGGCAAGAAATTAGCTAGAATCAGGCCCATCAATTGCTTTAATTAAATTAATTAAGCATTGATATTCTTTTGGGCCCATCTTGGAATTCGCCACTTTAACATCAGCCCAAATCTCTTGAACCAATCCATTAAGTGCTTCTTTGAATCTCTTAGCTCTTGCTCTTGTTATTGGCCCAACTGAAACATGCAATGGATCCTTTGGTGATGCTTCTTTATTCTCATCAGTATAGAATGTTCCTAATCACTTATTAAATCATATCTCCAAAGTACGAAACTTATTGACCGTAAATCTATAACAATCTCACCTATGTAAATCAAAAGATATGACTCAATAAATGAGAGTTCATAAAACACTCAGAATTAAGATCAATCCATATATGATCATCCAGTTGATAAATATTAATTTCTTGATTTAATGGATATTAATAAAAAATTCATTTTATCATGGTCTAGTCCTATATAATCTCTATTATATAAGGTGTCTCCATTTTTATGTCACTACATGAACAATCCCGGATAAGATCATCATATCCACTGCAAAATGGACCGCAGCTTAGATTTACCACTAACAAAGTACCCAACTTTGTTTGCTTTCTACGAACACTTTAGATTACTGATCTCAAAATAAATCCTCTTATATATAACATTTATATACTTAGTTTGAGACTACATAAGTAACCATGGATATTATATGATATTTATATGAAGCAAACATTTCATAAATACACGTAAAATTGAATAAAATAAGTATATTTTATTTATTATTTAATTTAAATATTTACAAATTACAAGCTCTTAGGGCCATTACCCTAACAGGTTAATAGTGTCTAAACTTGTTCTTGATTGTAGATACTTAGTTAAATAAAGGATTTAGTTATACGTTATAAAATTAGTTGGATAAGGTAATTTATCAATAGTAATCGATGGATATTCTTAAATAATCATTCTTATAACCAATCTAAATTTTATTAGTAATGGCTAACATTACCCAATCAATGAGATGGTCAAACTTATTGATAATTTATAAATTATTTTAATTATATATTTATTTTGGAATTCATTTATAACTTTACAGTAATATAAATTATGATTAAGAAAATATTAATTATGATAAATTCGAGAAAGAGATTTACGATACTTAATTTAATATATATAAGGAAGTCAATAATAAATATCTTCATTAAGTCCCCTATGAGCTTGCTATCATAAATAATTGTTAACTCAATTAGTTGAAGGAATTACTTGCAAACAATGAATTTGGAAACTTTATTGACACCGAATAAGCATGTTACTGACTTTAGAAAGTTAGGTGTGTTTACATGCTATATTAGAGAATGAAAATGAGGAAAAAGAATGATTGATGGTATTTACTTGCTTTAAAATCATTTCGTAATAAAAATAAAATGATGAGTCTCACATTAATTTGAGGTTATGGAATGAGAATCTCATTCCCCCCACCTCACTTAAAAATCTCATTCTCATCCCCCTATTCAAATTAGAAAGACTTTTATACCCCTTATTAAATGTTTGAAAGTTATTCTTTCATTATTATTATTATTATTATGTTCTATAGATTAAATGGCATTTATTGTTATTAAATAAAATTATTTATTTTTACAATATTGTTGGGTTATATCTGTAAACCCCTATTCTTACTATTTGAACTTCTTAGTATTAAAAGATAGATTATGGGGCAACATGATCATTTTTTCGATTTAGAGTTTTGTGTGTGTGTGTATATATATATAAAAGTTATTAGAATAAATTAGTTGTGGAAATTATGAAAATTTATTAAAGTAGTAGGGATGTCATGAGGTTTATAAAAAATTTGAGGATATTTTAGTTAATTTCCAAGTAGTGGTGACGAGATCCAAACCAGATTCTCTCTAGACTAGTACCTGATAGGTCTCGTCTGGCATTCCAATGACCCTCCGCTTAAGCTCGACTAGTCAGCTAAATGAAATTGTGGAGCGAACCCTGAAACTCATCCATTTTGCTTTTGCTTTGAAACTGATTTAATGTCGTTATGTCAAAACTAGTTAGGTTGGTTCACTTGATTTGAAACTTTCATTTCTGTTTAAAGTTATGTAAAAGAATTTTTTTTTTTTTTTTTTCATTTTCAAAATCTAAAATATTTCTAACGAAAATCCAGTAGCATAACGACTACATTTGTACGGTTTTCAAATTCTTACAATTTAAAGATACATTCCCAAAATAATTTAATCTCAACCCAACTTCTTGTTATTCTCACCAACATACATAGATCCACATAGAACCTCAACTGATGAGTACATACTTTTCATTCCAAAATAAACTTCACAAATATTTACATCACAAAATATGATATCATAAGTATAACATTGCTACCAAAAAAGGATGAAATGAGAACATGCAAATATTTAATTTATAGTTACAAGAAAAGGTAATCGAATTCATGTGATGCAATCAATGTTTTGCCCACCTAATTTGTTGAAGATAATTTTTTGGTTTTGTTGTGCGTTTTGATCGTTCGTACGAGTACCTGTGGAGGTTTTATAATATATATACAAAACAACAATATAAACTTAAAACAACTTCAATAATTACATAATTCACAACTAAACAATTATAAACTTAATGACAGTTATCAACTTATCGAAAACGTAGAAAACTTTTCATAAAATTCTATTACTACTAAAAGTTGACAGGCCCTTTTCCAACTACTGGTTAGGCGATCTGTCCGGCACTCCACGGTGGCTTCCCAGTCGAGGTCTGCTCCGGCTGGAAGGTTCCCGTAAAGCTAAGCCTCCTTGTTATCTGAAATTACTTGAAAATCCTTTTAGTTCTGAAAATTGGTGGAAAGTTCATTGAAAATAACTTTATGAAAATAAAATTTTCATGAAAAATTTAGTAGCACAACAACTGTTTTTCTAAAATTCCACCCTATAAAATACTTCACAAAACCTGTATAAGTTTATTCACTATATTTCCATAATCAATAGGCCTCATGCCCTTTTTTAAACTCATAATCATGCAATGATACGGAAAATAACTTGCTTAAACTCATAAAACGTCATGCATGATTTTTACATAAAATCCTTAATCCAAAATAATATTTACGAAACTGGAGAAATCTCAAAACGATAATAAATACACTACATAATACTATGTTTGATATGAACCTGCCTAACTCCTCCTCAAAAGCTAGCTTGCAAAGGGAGGATTGCAAACCCATATATTTATACACCCGAGACCACCCTCGCTAACCGATGTGGGACTCATCATTCCCGACCCCTTTAGACTGCACGTCCTTGTGCAGAGAACCTTCGTACATGGCCTACCGACCAGACGAAGTGTGGCTCTGATACCATATGATATGAACCTGCCTAACTCCTCTTCAAAAGCTAGCTTGCAAGGAGATGATTGCAAACCCATATATATAACACCCAAGACCACCCTCGCTAACCGATGTGGGACTCATCAATGTCTAGAAACTAGTGCAGCGTGGTCGCGTGTCTAGCCGGCCTGTACGTCCGAAGAAGATACTTCCGCTGCGCTACTCGCTCTTGCACCGGGGGAGGATTTTAAATAAACAGAAAATGATGGTGAGAATAACTCAGTGAGTGTACATAATAATAAATTCTGCTTTCATTATTATTTGAAAACGATACGACTTATTTAAGCAAAAGATTCTTTTAGTAAACTCTTTGTAATTAAATTTTTCTTATTATTCTAAACTAACGTCCATTGACGTATTTCATTTCTTTACTAACTTAGAAGGGTAACTTTAGAAAACTCATTCTCTTAAGCTCTTAAGTTCAATATATATATGACATGAAATACTAGAACTTTTCTGTTTGCGTGTGCTCAAATGCGAAAACTTGGGATTACGATTCCCCCCGTCTAATAGGCGTATGGGAACTTGGGATTACAATTCCCCCCGTCTAGTACTATACACGCATACGGTACCTCGGTCGGGTTCTACTAGAGGTCAAGATAAACTAAAGAGATATTAATTTCCTTTCAAATTATCTCATAAGTGTTTCGTTTTCTAGTTACGGTTTAAAACCGAAAAACTTGCTTTCTAGAGCGAAAACTCGATTACTGAAATAACGTTCTCAAGTATCTTAACAACTAAATACATATATACAACTATACATGCATTATAGGCAAAGCAATAATATTCTAAAATGTTACTTGAATAACATAAATCATAAACTAAAATAGTATTGCATTAATAATTTCATATAATAGAATTCGCGAAAGCTTTCTAAAATGCACACTCACAACTTACTTCCAATAACCGCTCCTGATATAGCTCTCGACCGCTCGTCGGTTCACCTTACTAAACTCGCTCGAAAGATTCGAAAATCACTCGCGAACAATCAAGACGACAAGACGACTCTTACGGCAGCAAGCAATCTCCTAACACCAGCAAGCTGTCCTCTCTTGATGCTGTTTAACTTCAGATCTGAATATTGTTTTCAACTTGACAGCAAGTTCACGATGACAACAGCAACACAACAGTAACTGGTTCACGGCAGCACTTCAACAACGATAGCAGCTCCTCCAAGCTTGACAGGTCCTCACACCAGCAGCTCCCCCTCGCCAGTAGCAGTAGCTTCACGGCTAGACAGCAGCAGCTTCATCCCTCCAAGCTTGCATGCACGATCAGCTGATGCGAACCCCGTATATAATGATACGACACCCACGACCAAATTGAAACACAACCCCAAGAAAGATTAAAACAGGTTTATAAAATAAGGAAATTTTGACCCATTGATTATATGTCAATCAAGAACCAAAGTTATAAAGAACTTTGACCCAATGATTAGAACTCAATCAAGAACCAAAATTATAAAAGAAAGATATTGACGCCACTCCCAAGACATTGATGAGAAGGTGAGAGATAAGTCATGATTTTGATCGCCACAAGCATAGCTTGATAAGATCACGTGTTCATGAAGAACAAGAGAGAAAATTCACTCTCAATTAAGCCTAATTGACTGCAACTTCATTAATCTTGTTGTCTCTTTTATTTAGGGTTACAAGCTTTTTTATAGATAAGGAAATACAACATAACATAAAACCCTAGCCTCCTAACAATTGAGCCCACTAAACATAATTAAATATGGGCTTAAGTTAATTAAATGTTTCAGCCCAAAACATAAACTAAAACCCAATATGAAATTAAATGAACTAACTTAATTTAAAAACCTATTACAATTAAAATAAACCAAGCCCAAATTATTTAAAGCCCAAATAACTTCAATAAGTCTCCAATAAAACCCAATTAACTTTATTTTGCATCTAATTATCTTCCATTATCATCCAAAGCCTTCATGATTAAGTCCAATAGCCTTCAAGATCTGTGATTTTCAACTTGAACAATGTTTTGAAACCTTAGTGTCTCCTCCAAATCGTCCAAATGTGCTTGCTTACTTGGATCCCATCATTCCCTCTTTCCTCAAGACGATTTGTTCTCAAATCGTGACCCATCTAGTTATCTGACGTCTTGGTTTGAAAAACCTAAAAGGAATGTTAAGAAAAAAAAAATATATATATATATATCCTCACACACTTCCTCACGTGTTTCACTTAACACTCCCTCACATGTTTCAGAACTTCACATTACTCCCTGTCCACACTCAAAGTTTTGTCTTTAAGTTCTAAATAGAACTAATCGATTACACCAAGGTCATCCTTGAAATAATCACCTTGACTAATCTTCAACAAGAAAATGACATACGTTTATGAAAGGAAATAATGGAACATGAAAGACATTCAAGAATCAATGAATGCACAAAAGGAATTAATTGTGGTAAAAGTGAGAAACAAATGAAAACAAAATGAGTTCAAAGAAGCAAACTTAGAAAAAGACTAAAGTTTACCCCATTGATTTATGGAAGACTAGAATGGAAAAAAAATAAATTCTATTTCTTTATGTAAGCAAGAATAAAATAGGAAAGAAATAAAATTGATTCCTTCTTATTTAGGCAAGAACTAAAGGAAAAAAAAAATGAAATTATTTCCTTAAAAGACTTTCCTTACATGCAAGATATCCAATTAAGAAAGTAATAAAATTTCACTCTACTCCAATTAAGAAATTTCCTTTTTTTGTTCTTTTTCTTTTTTTTTTTCTTCTATTGTTTATTTCTTTTTTTTTTTCTGCTCTCTTTTATTTTTTTTCTTCCTTTTTTTTTTTCCCTAAAAATCACACATAATGAAGAATATTGGTAACTTGCAACTCAAGATGAAAACAAAATGCACAATAAATAACGTGAACAATAACAAAACGAACAAGAAAATATGGCGAAACAAACACGGTGTTATACGAAAAGAAGATGAACAGATGTGAGTTTTTTTTTTTTTTTTTTTAAAGGATAAATCAAACCTGAATTAATACCCAAAACTCTGATACCAACTGATGCGAACCCCATATATAATGATACGACACCCACGACCAAATTGAAACACAACCCCAAGAAAGATTAAAACAAGTTTATAAAATAAGGAAATTTTGACCCATTGATTATATGTCAATCAAGAACCAAAGTTATAAAGAACTTTGACCCAATGATTAGAACTCAATCAAGAACCAAAATTATAAAAGAAAGATATTGACGCCACTCCCAAGACATTGATGAGAAGGTGAGAGATAAGTCATGATTTTGATCGCCACAAGCATAGCTTGATAAGATCACATGTTCATGAAGAACATGAGAGAAAATTCACTCTCAATTAAACCTAATTGGCTGCAACTTCATTCATCTTGTTGTCTCTTTTATTTAGGGTTACAAGCCTTTTTATAGATAAGGAAATATAACATAACATAAAACCCTAGCCTCCTAACAATTGAGCCCACTAAATATAATTAAATATGGACTTAAGTTAATTAAATGTTTCAGCCCAAAACATAAATTAAGACCCAACATGAAATTAAATGAACTAAGTTAATTTAAAAACCCATTACTATTAAAATAAACTAAGCCCAACTTATTTAAAGCCTAAATAACTTCAATAAGTCTCCAATAAAGCTCAATTAACTTTATTTTGCATCTAATTGTCTTCCATTATCATCCAAAGCCTTCATGATTAAGTCCAATAGCCTTCAAGATTAGTGATTTTCAACTTGAACAATGTTTTGAAACCTTAGTGACTCCTCCAAATCGTCCAAATGTGCTTGCTTACTTGGATCCCATCATCAGCTCACTCCCTCTTGCTTGCATGCCTTGCTTCTTGGTTCCGATCTGCTCCTGGGATCTCTCTTCTTCCACGAGCAGCACACACACACACAAGCTCTCAGATCTGATCGCAGCTCTCACATGCAACTCTCTCTCGGTTCTCTCTTTCACTCACGAGCAAGGACGAATGATGAAGAAGAAGAAGTTGAATGCTCTCACTCTCCCTCTCTTGGCTTTCGACTTTTGGATGAAAAGGATGACCGAACCTCTCTCTCAAGCACAACTCTCTCAATTCTCTCTATCTCCGCTCTTGGATGATGATGATCGAATGAAGTTTGACATCTTCATCTTTTGATTTATTTCATTTCTTCATTTTTCAATATTCTAATCCTTGCTTTTAATACTTGTATCACATCTTAGCCACTTGTCTTGCTGTCACCTTGCATGTGTGACACGTGTCACCTTGCTTTTATTTTATTCCATGCATTCCCGCTTTAATTCTAAGCTCGGATTCTGATTTCGTCCGTCTGTCCGGAAATCTGCTTTTGATTTAATCTCGGGTTCGCACTCAGAATTATTTCATTATTCTAAAATAAATATTCCGAGTATTTCCGGACTCGAGCATTATATTTTTCCGATCGAACAGATTCCATCGAAAAAATATTTCGCTCTCCGACGAACAAGATTTTGGGTTTTATAAAAGTACCGTTCGTACCCCATAATCTCTATGTCATGTGGCGTTTTATATCTAACTCTAACCTTGACACTGCTGATACTTCTCCACAACCATGTAGCGAAATTTTCTGCATCGCCAACCGTGGTACGAGCTACTATATAGGCTTGACAACTATGTGTGGAATTTACTGCGTTGCTATCGTAGTGCAAGACACTATATCAAATCTGGACAACTAAATTACGGAATTTTTTACATTGTACTATGTAATGCTATACTAAACTGTAATCTCTGAGCGACTACGGTGAAATTTTCTACATCGCTTATTGTAGCGCTATCTCATACTTAACTTTAAGGGGTAAACGAAAGGCCTTTAAAAACTCTTTTTCTTTTCACCAACAATTTTTCTTTCAAAACTTTGAACTAAAACTCATAAGCTTAGTTCGTTAAACACTACTTTATTTCGACACCTCCTTGAAACCCATATCTTGCTTTTCTTAATCAATTAAGACATTGTTTAAAACAATTTATTCATAAAATTTTAATAAGCAAATAAATTACAATCTATTACATAAGTAAACGTAGTGTGAGTTATTATACTCACCTTAAGTCCAAGCTTGCTAGCTGCTCTAATGGGCCTCCCTCGCTCCACTAGCTTACTCTGAACCTACATATCATATTCTCATTCAAACTTTATTAGAATGAAGTTCATGGAACTACAAATGAAACTTTGAATATGCTTAACTCTATTAAGATCTCTTTAGACTACAATCTTCCCATTTGGTTTCTAATCAAACGAGACTTTCAAATTTCGATTTCTTTGGTCACCAGAAGCCCGGAACTAAAAATCACTGTTTTAAGACCCACTAATTTATTTGTACTATTCACTTCCATATATGAATATGTCTTTTATTTGGCAAAATGACCCTTTTTACCCGTCGTTTGATTTTTTTGTATTAATCTTACGTTAAGTTAACATTTTAAACTTCCACTAATCTTGTATCCTCTTTTCTAATGAGATCATTTCGTGAACTTAGCATTTCATCGTCTAACTTATTTACTAATGCTAGGGAGTCATAAATTAGAGAACAAGGCCTTACAAGTATCAAACTTTAGGGGAATTAAGTATTAAACTTTAGGGGAAGTTTCATAAGTGATGCCTATATATATATGTGTTAGTCACTAACACTTAGAAAAATTTTGAAAGAAATTGAGAGATAGAGAGAGTGAGGGACGACAAGAGAGGGAGGAAGAGGATAAGAAGATTTCAAGCATTTCCAAGCCACTTTAAAGCTCCAAAACAAGATTTTAAGGTGATCTAAACAAGAATATCAAGCTTGTAAGAAGATTAAGGTGAGTTATGATCATTTTCTCTAAGTTTAAAGTTAGTTTGTGTTGTATGTGAAGTGAATGATTGAGTTGGGTTTGATGGAGAATTGATGGGGGTTTTGATGTGAAATGAGAATAAAGCTATAATAAACAAAAAGGGAGACCTGATCTAATAAGAATCACTTAAAATGTAAAAGCTAGGGTTTATATGGATGGAACCCTAAGTAGTGATTCAATCATATTTAAAGTGAATTAAATTGTAGATTTTGTGTTTGATGAAATGCCTAAGAGAATGCACAAATAAAAATATTGAAAAACGAAAGAAGTAAATGATGTGTGCAAGGGTGATTTCGGTCACTTGGGAATGATATGAATCCTTTAACCAGTGATGTAAATGGGTATAAATTGATGAATGTTAGAGACTACGAATGATGCGAACCCCGTATGTAAAGATACGACACCCACAACCAAATTGAAACATAACCCCAAGAAAGATTAAAAGAAGTTTATAACAAAAGAATTTTGACCCGTTGATTATATGTCAATCAAGAACCAAAATTATAAAGAACTTTGACCCAATGATTAGAACTCAATCAAGAACCAAAATTATAAAAGAAGGATATTGACGCCACTCCCAAGACATAGAAGAGAAGGTGGGAGATAAGTCATGGTTTTGATTGCCACAGGCATAGCTTGATAAGATCACATGTTCATGAAGAACAAGAGAGAAAATTCACTCTCAATTAAACCTAATTGGCTGCAACTTTATTCATCTTCTTATTTCTTTTGTTTAGGGTTACAAGCCTTTTTATAGACAAGGAAATATAACATAACATAAAACCCTAGCCTCCTAACAATTGAGCCCACTAAACATAATTAAATATGGGTTTAAGTTAATTAAATGTTTCAGCCCAAAACATAAACTAAGACCCAACATGAAATTAAATGAACTAACTTAATTTAAAAACCCATTACAATTAAAATAAACCAAGCCCAAATTATTTAAAGCCCAAATAACTTCAATAAGTCTCCAATAAAACCCAATTAACTTTATTTTGCATCTAATTGTCTTCCATTATCATCCAAAACCTTCAAGATCAGTGATTTTAAACTTGAACAATGTTTTGAAGCCTTGGTGACTTCTCCAAATCATCAAAATTTGCTTGCTTGCTTGGATCCCATCAACAAAGTTACATATAAGTGTTAGAATTGAAATAGACAATGTGATGATTGAAGAGACTAAATGAAGGGCATTGTCGATCATCAAGCAATCTCACTTCCTCTTCTCATTTTTATATGATGTATAATTATAATTGAGCATATATAAGTCTAAGAATGCTAATGAAAAGAGAATTGAACTTAGAATGTGAAGATAGTAGATTTCATCATGGAAAAGTAGTGAAAAATAAGGGTTTTGGGCTAGAAACCTCCATCCGGCAGCCGTTTCTTTCCGAATTTGTTTCGGGGCTGACTTAAATGAGAGATAGAGACATGATTGGAGTAAAAACATGTTTGCAACGCAGAAAATTCCATATGTAGTCACTAAGACTATAGTTCGCACCATGGGTTGCAATGCAGAGAATTTCGCGCATCACGGATGATGTCAGTTGAAAATCGCCACGTGTCATAGCAGTTAGGAATACGAATGGTGCTTTTAAAGAGTAAAGAATTTTGTGAAATTTTTCATGAACTTAACTAACTTTATAGTTATCATGCTAATAAATGTTAAATTGTTTAAGTTGTATTAAGTTTACATATTCTATGTTATATTGTATAAAACCTCCACAGGTGTTAGCACGGGCAATTGAAACAAAAGGATCTTTTCGTCAAAAGAGGTGGGCACATCGATTGTAAGCTCTCATCCTCGATTCTAGATTCCCTAGTGTTAAAACGAGACTAAAGGATGAAAAGATTAAATTTCGTCAATGTCATTTTTATGTATGTCATTAGAATGTTCATAAAAGGAGATTAAATGCATTAAGGGCGAAATAGGAAATTCAAGTCAATTAACTTATGATTTTGGTGTGAGTATTATATGGAATGGACTAGAATAAAAATCAAAATCCATGTCATTAGATTTGCACCAATGAATGAATAACAAATTAAAAGTTAAAAATGGATTATTAGATATTAGTTGTCATACATTACTTACTAATTAGTATCTTAAATTCATGAATTGTCAAACTTGTCCCTTCATGGAGAAGCTTACATGAGATTAGGGCTGGCAATTTGGAACCCGACACGACGGGTCGACACGAAACCGACACGATAATTACGGGTTAGGGTTGAGCGTTAACGGGTTGGGTAAGTTAACGGGTCAACCCGTTTAACCCGTTAACTAATCGTGTCGGGTTTGTGTCGGGTTTATCGTGTCACGGGTTGACCCGTTAAGGGAGGGTAAAAATGTAATTTAACATTGGAGGGACATTCATGTAATTTAACGACAGCTATATATACTTTTCATTTCGTGCTTCCCAAACCCTACACATTTGTTACAGCCGCCCGCCGCACCCTCCACTCCACCAGGCACCAGCACTCGGTCCAGCACTCGTTCGGTCGCCGCCACGTCGATCTCCTGCTGTCGTAGCCACGAGTCTCCTTGGGTCGCCGCCACACGTCTCCTTCTGTCGTCGTCCCATTTTCATCTATCGATTGTCTCATTCGGGTGGCCGACACGTCGATCTCGTTCAGTCGCTGCCACCCAACTCCTTTGGGCGCCGCGTCGGATCTCGTTCACGCCGGATCTCATCCACTAGACCAGAACAGCGGCCACCACACTCCAGACCAGATCGGTATCTCATATTTGCTTGTTATATGCTTTTTAGGTTTGTTTGTGATAAATATTGAGGTTCAAAGTTGTGTTTTTTTTGCTAAAAGGTTGTGTTTTGTTTTTTGAAAACAGAGTAAGCGGTGAAAACGCCGATCTCGTTCAGTCGCTGCCACCCAACTCCTTTGGGCGCCGCGTCGGATCTCGTTCACGTCGGATCTCATCCACTAGACCAGATCAGCGGCCACCACACTCCAGACCAGATCGGTATCTCATATTTGCTTGTTATTTGCTTTTTAGGTTTGTTTGTGCTAAATATTGAGGTTCAAAGTTGTGTTTTTTTTGCAGAAAAGTTGTGTTTTGTTTTTTGAAAACAGAGTAAGCGGTGAAAAAAACCATAGCTTGGTCTCGTCATCAACAGGTTACATTTCCTCTTCAGACTTGGTCTTTGTTTTTCTTTTCGTTGTTTGTTGTTTTTCTTTGTTCTGTTTGTAGGTATTTTGTTTACGTTCACAAGAGACTATTCATTTTTTGAGATGTGTTATTTGAGTTTGGGTTTGGTTTATTGTAGTTTATGTGTTGTGCACTGTCTGTGATTGTGGGTTTTGCAGTAACGTTTTGAATATAGGGTGAAAATAATGGATTCTAATACTTCTATTTATTTTTATTGTTCTCAACAATTTTAATTATAATTTCAGTATATATATATATATTTGAAGTATAATTTCAGCATATATTTGGTGTTTTTTTTTTTTTTTATCATATTGATTAGAAAAGGATTTATATTGTTTTAACAAAACAACATCAATTTTACAAGCATATGGTGGATTTCACTCTTGGTGACTGGTTAACTTTCAATGAGGAGGTGCTTTTTGAAAAGAAGAAAAAACAAGTCAACTAAAATGAATTCTGGAATAATATATATGATCTGTATATTTTATTTGTTAGCAATGATGAACCAGTGATTCATCATTTTATTTGAAGTTTGAAAATGAAGGAATTGTGTTGAATTTTGACTTTATCAGGAGCTGGTTGTGTCTTAGGATATCCTTGGTCTTTTTACGATCTCTTAGAGGCTTGGTGTATGGATTTATGGACGAAAAATGGTTACCAGTTACCTTATGTGATAACCATGCAAAGCCTACACGATCTAACTTGATTATGCATTAGGCTTTAAAATATATAGAGATCCAATGAATTAATATCTTTGTAGCAAAGCTTTCTCTACTGATTTTTTAATAAAGGCAGTAATTTGTAGTAAACTTTCACCAGGAAATTCACAAGTTTGTCAAACGGTATAGTACTTGACAATATTTTAGTTTTGAGTGAGTTGTTTATGAAATTGATTTTCAATTTTTCATTTGCAGTTTAAATTTATGGATTCCAATTCCAATGATGTCAATATCGACGATTGGGAAACCAATAGTATGGAAGAAGATTTCGACGAGGAAGGAGATGTGCATGTCGAAGGAGAGAGCAAAGAAACGGGAAAGGAGATGTGCATGTCCAATTATGTTGTTGTGCCTTTTTTTTTTTTAAATATGAAGGATTATATTTATAAATATGTTTTTATAATCATTTGTATTTTTATGGTTTGGATTGTATTTGTGGATGATTATATTTGTGAATTATTGTATTTTGGTGGTTTTATGTATTTTTATTTTAATTTTGTTTTTTTATTATATCTATATTAAAATTTAAACCTATTAACTATTGTCAAACGGGTCATAAACGGGTTATTAATCGTGTCAGCTAAACGGGTTATTAAACGTGTCGACTAACGGGTCAGTATTCGTGTCGGTTAAACGGGTTGTTAACGTGTCGGTTTAACGGGTCATTAACGGGTTGATAAACAATTCGTAAATAAACGGGTTAATCGGGTCGTTTTCGTGTCGACCCGTTATGAATCGTGTCGTGTTCGTGTTGGAGGGGTTCAACCCGTTTGCTTATCGTGTCGTGTTCGGGTCGTGTCAAAAATTATCGTGTCGTGTTCGTGTCGTGTCCAACCCAACCCGTCAACCCGGATTGCCACCCCTACATGAGATACAAGTAAAGGGCATTTTAGTCCTAGCAAGTTAGTAATCATGATAAAAAAAGAGATAAACTCTTAAAAGCCATCATTTTGCACGACAAAAGTGGAAGCAAAGCAAGAGAAGTGTTCGGTTAACAAGGGAAGTGATGTGAACCTCGTATATAAAGATACGACACCCACAATCAAATTGAAACATAACCCCAAGAAAGATTAAAACAGATTTATAAAACAAGAAAATTTTGACCCATTGATTAAATGTCATCAAGAACCAAAGTTATAAAGAACTTTGACCCAATGATTTAAACTCAATCAAGAACCAAAATTATAAAAGAAAGATATTGACGCCACTCTCAAGACATTGATGAAAAGGTGGGAGATAAGTCATGGTTTTGATCGTCACAAGCATAGCTTGATAAGATCACATGTTCATGAAGAACAAGAAAGAAAATTCACTCTTAATTAAACATAATTGGCTACAAATTCATTCATCTTCATTCTTTTAGCTCGAGCCCTTGTCACGGGTCCTTCATTGATGCTCAAAGGATCCCTAAGCTTACTTTCTTAGTTTCTATCATTCCCCCTTTCCTCAAAAGGATTTGTCCTCAAATCAGCATCTGCATCAAAATCAAAAGGAGAAAGATCAGAAACATTGAAAGTAGCACTAACATTATACTCACCTGGCAAGTCTATCTTATACGCATTGTCATTTATGCATTCAAGCACTTGGAATGGACCATCTCCACGCGGCTACAACTTAGACTTGCGTTGATCAGGAAACCTCACTTTACGCATATGCACCCAAACCCAATCTCCTGGTTCGAACACAATTTTCTTGCGCCCCTTGTTAGCTTGAGTAGCATATTGCTCAGTTCGTCGCTCAATATGTTGCCTAACTTTCTCATGCAGTTGCTTAACAAATTCAGCTTTCTTCTTACCATCCAAGTTAACTCTTTCCTCCACAGGTAAAGGTATTAAATCCAAAGGAGTAAGTGGATTAAATCCATACACAACTTCAAATGGCGAACACCCAGTAGTCGAATGCACACTTCTATTGTACGCAAACTCAACATATGGTAAGCAATCTTCCCAATTCTTCAAGTTCTTTTGGATGATGGAATGCAGCAAAGTACCCAAAGTCCTATTAACAACCTATGTTTGTCCATCAGTTTGCGGATGACAAGCAGTAGAAAACAATAGCTTTGTTCCTAGCTTTCCCCACAAAGTCCTCCAAAAATGGCTTAAGAACTTCACATCTCGATCTGAAACAATGCTCTTTGGCACTCCATGAAGTCGAACAACCTCCTTGAAGAATAAATCAGCAACAGATGTGGCGTCATCGGTCTTGTGACATGGTATGAAGTGAGCCATCTTCGAAAACCTGTCCACCACAACAAACACCAAATCTCGGCCCTTTTTGGACCTAGGTAAACTCAATATAAAATCCATAGAAATATCAATCCAACGTTCACTAGGTATAGGCAAAGGTGTATACAAACCATGGGGTAAAACTTTAGACTTAGACTTTTTACATGTTATGCACCTCTCACAAATTCTCTCAACATCTCTCTTCATGTGTGGCTAGAAGAAATGCTCATCTAATACATCTAAAGTTTTCTTAACACCAAAATGTCTCATTAAACCACCCCCATGCGCCTCTCTAACAAGTAACTCTCTTGTAGACCCCTGAGGAATGCACAATCTACTTTCCCTAAACAAATACCCCTCATGTCTATAAAACTTTCCAAATGCAGTTTTCTCACAAGTAACATACACACTAGCAAAATCAGGATCATTAACATACAATTCCTTTATATGCTCAAAACCTAACAACCTTGCATTCAAAGTAGAAATCAATGTATACCTGCGAGATAATGCATGCATCAGCTACTACGTTTTCCTTTCCTTGCTTATACTTTATCACATAAGGAAACGTTTCTATGAACTCTACCCATTTAGCATGCCTCCTACTCAACCTACTTTGACCTTTCAAATGTTTTAAGGATTCATGATCAATATGGATTACAAATTCTTTAGGCCACAAATAATGTTGCCAAGTTTCTAAGGCCCTAACTAAAGCATATAATTCTTTGTCAAAAGTAGGATAATTCAATGATGCTCCATCAATTTCTCACTAAAATAAGCTATAGGACGCCTATCTTGCATAAGAACAGCTCCTATACCTATTCCTGATGCATTACACTCAATCTCAAATATCTTAGAGAAATAAGGTAAAGCAAGCAATGGTGCAGTACACAATTCATCCTTAATTAATGCAAATGCATGTTGTTTCACATTACCCCATTTGAAACCCACACTCTTTTTCACAACCTCAGTTAGTGGTGCCGCTATGGTGCTAAAATCCTTAACAAATCTCCTATAAAAACTAGCCAACCCATGAAAGCTACGGACTTCACTAACATTCCTAGGTCTACGCCACTCTCTAATAGCCTCAACTTTCTCCTCATCTACTTCTATCCCTTTTGATGTAACGACATAACCCAAAACCACAATCTTATCCGTGCAAAAGGAACACTTTTTCAAATTAGCCTACAACTTTTCTTTCCTTAACACATCAAGCACACAATGTAAATGCCTAACATGTTCATCTATGCTCTTCCGGAGCTCTCCTTTGCTGCCCCCTTTGCAAAGTAGCTATGGCCTTTTCTTGCCTATCCATTCGATCCCTAATCTCTCCAAACACCATGTTTATCCTCTCAAATTGTTGTTGCATCGCTTTGAGGACGAACGACTCATTACCCTTTTCTCCTCTTTCAACTTCTTTATCATTATCCGTAGACATGATTGACACCTGCAAGAATGTTAGTAAAAGTAACCTCACAACACTCCCTCACGTGTTTCACTCTAATCACTCACGTGTTTGACACTCAATGATTTTGATTTAAAAATGGCTTAAGAACTTCACATCTCGATCTGAAACAATGCTCTTTGGCACTCTATGAAGTCGAACAACCTCTTTGAAGAATAAATTAGCAACAGATGTGGCATCATCGGTCTTGTTACATGGTATGAAGTGAGCCATCTTCAAAAACCTGTCAACCATAACAAACACCGAATCTCGACCCTTTTTGGACCTAGGTAAACCCAATATAAAACCATAGAAATATCAATTCAAGGTTTACTAGGTATAGGCAAAGGTGTATACAAACCATGAGGTAAAACTTTAGACTTAGACTTTTTACACGTTATGCACCTCTCACAAATTCGCTCAATATCTCTCTTCATGTGTGGCCAAAATGCTCATCTAATACATCTAAAGTTTTCTTAACACCAAAATGTTAAACCACCCCCATGCGCCTCTCTAACAAGTAACTCTCTTATAGACCCCTGAGGAATGCAAAATCTACTTTCCCTAAATAAATACCCCTCATGTCTATAAAACTTTCCAAAAGCAGTTTTCTCACAAGCAACATACACACTAACAAAATCAGGATCATTAACATACAATTCTTTTATATGCTCAAAACCCAACAATCTTGCATTCAAAGTAGAAATCAATGTATACCTGCGAGATAATGCATTAGCACTACGTTTTCCTTTCCTTGCTTATATTTTATCACATAAGGAAACGTTTCTATGAACTCTACCCATTTAGCATGCCTCCTACTCAACCTACTTTGCCCTTTCAAATGTTTTAAGGATTCATGATCAGTATGAATTACAAATTCTTTAAGCCACAAATAATGTTGCCTAGTTTCTAAGGCCCTAATTAAAGCATACAACTCTTTGCCATAAGTAGGATAATTCAATGATGCTCCACTCAATTTGTCACTAAAATAAGCTATAGGACACCTATCTTGCATAAGAACAGCCCCTATACCTATTCCTAATGTATCAGACTCAATCTCAAATGTCTTAAAGAAATCAGGTAAAGCAAACAATGGTGCAGCACACAATTTATCCTTAATCAATTCAAATGCATGTTGTTGCTCACTACCCCATTTGAAACCCACACTCTTTTCACAACCTCAGTTAGTGGTGTCGTTATGGTGCTAAAATCCTTAACAAATCTCCTATAAAAACTAGCCAACCCATGAAAGCTACAGACTTCACTAACATTCCTAGGTCTAGGCCACTCTCTAATAGCCTTAATGATGCGGTGCAACGTGTGTCGCCAAAGGATCCAATTCAAATTCCTATTGGACCGGTTACGAGGGCTCGAGCTAAGAAGTTCAAGGAAGCACTTAATGGGCTGATTCAAGAAGTTTACATTCAAATACAATCATGAAAGCCCATTGATGGAAGCCCACGTGAGAAACTAAATTGCATCAACTTGATCCAAGTTTAAGAAGATTTCAGCCCAAGTTGAAGAGGATTTCAGCCCAAGTCAACTCTCGCAATTAATGGGCGTGTAACTTAGGCATCAATTCACCAGAATCATGGGTCAACTCTCCTATTTAGGTCTCTAGTAAAATTAAGAATAATAAATCATGGACTTTTCTTTTCTGTCTTAGGTATTATTTCCTTTGCTATTATTGTAATCCGAAATTACCTTTTTTGTCATAGGCATGATTTCCTTTGATTTTAATGCTTGTAATTTTCGAATTCAACTTTGTATTTCCAGCCTATAAATAGGCGCAATATCAATGAAAGAGGGCAGTCAATTTTCATAGTATTTTGTGAGAACGAATTTCTCTTTGGTTCTTTGAACAACTCTCAAACTTATCGGAATTATCCGTGGCGTTTGAAAACCTTCGACTTATCAATCAACCCTCCATTGTTGATTGTGGCGTCTTCACTATACCAAGGTTCTTACCTCGTCATAGATAACGGGTCGCGGTTCCATTCTTCGAACTTGTCATAGCAAACGGTCTTGGTCTCTTCTCTTGATTACGGGTTTCGTCACGGGTTGGCGTGGTTCGTATCACTTAACTTTCTCCTCATCTACTTCTATCCCTTTTGACGTAACAGCATAACCCAAAAACACTATCTTATCCGTGCAAAAGGAACACTTTTTCAAATCAACATACAACTTTTCTTTCCTTAACACATCAAGCACACAATGTAAATGCCTAACATGTTCATCTATGCTCTTGCTATGTGACCCCTGCCTTGACATTTAAAGCATTTAATATCACGATTCCGTGCAGTAGTAGTGTCGGGTTTACCTTGAGAATCACGGCTGGTGTTCTCCGGCTTATGATCAAATTTGGGCCTGAGAGTTGAGGACGACTGTGGCTTGTCCTCCTTTCTTGAAGAACTTGTTTTCCAAGGGTTAGACCCTGGGTTGTGGCCTGCACGGGTGCCTCCCCTCCTCTTGAGTTGTCGCTCCACGATAATAGCCATGTGCACCATGTCCTCGATCTCCATATAATGTTGCATCTCCACTCGATCATGAATGTCTTGATTCAACCCTTGCAAGAACCTCGCCATGGTTGCCTCTGGATCCTCTTCTACATTGGCTCTAATCATGGCTTTCTCCATTTCTTGGTAATACTCCTTTACACTCCAATGCCCTTGCCTAAGCCCTTGCAAACTTTTGTATAATTCCCGGTAATAATGGCTCGGCACAAATCGCTTCCTCATCACCGACTTCATATCTTCCCATGTTGCAATCGGACGCTCCCGGTTCCGAAGCCTATTCAACACCAACTGATCCCACCAAACAAGAGCATAGTCGAAAAATTCAATGACTGCTAGTCTCACCTTCTGATGCGGTGCAACGTGCGTCACCAAAGGATCCAATTCAAATTCCTATTGAACCGGTTACGAGGGCTCGAGCTAAGAAGTTCAAGGAAGCACTTAATGGGCTGATTCAAGAAGTTTGCATTCAAATACAATCATGGAAGCCCATTGATGGAAGCCCACGTGAGAAACTAAATTGCATCAACTTGATCCAAGTTTAAGAAGATTTCAGCCCAAGTTGAAGAGGATTTCGGCCCAAGTCAACTCTCGCAATTAATGGGCGTGTAACTTGGGCATCAATTCACCAGAATCATGGGTCAACTCTCCTATTTAGGTCTCTAGTAAAATTAGGAATAATAAATCATGGACTTTTCTTTTCTGTCTTAGGTATTATTTCCTTTGCTATTATTGTAATCTGAAATTACCTTTTGTCATAGACATGATTTCCTTTGATTTTTAATGCTTGTAATTTTCGAATTCAATTTTGTATTTTCAGCCTATAAATAGGCGCAATATCAATGAAAGATGGGAGTCAATTTTCATAGTATTTTGTGAGAACGAATTTCTCTTTGGTTCTTTGAACAACTCTCAAACTTATCGGAATTATCCGTGGCGTTTGAAAACCTTCGACTTATCAATCAACCCTCCATTGTTGATTGTGGCGTCTCCATTATACCAAGGTTCTTACCTCGTCATAGGTAACGGGTCGCGGTTCCATTCTTGGAACTTGTCATAGCAAACGGTCTCGGTCTCTTCTCTTGATTACGGGTTTCGTCACGGGTTGGCGTGGTTCGTATCAGTTTGGTATCAGAGCACGGTTCTAGGTCAGGTTTACCTATCCTTTTACTTTCTTTGTTTACGTCTTTAAGTTCCGTTTACAATCGTTCCGTTTCTGATCGTTCTAGTTCTTCATTGAAAAAAAAAAAAAAAATAGAAGAAGAAGATCCGAAAGAAAAGAAAACAAAGAAAAGAAAACAAAGAAAACAATAGGATCGTGAGGATCTGAAAAAAAAAAAAAAAAAAAAAAAAGTCTCGAAACTTCTCAACAAAAATTTTGTTTTCTTTCCATTATTCGTATGTCCATGAGTCTTAATCCGACCCATATTTCAGTGTGAAAATTTTGAGTCGAAGTTTTGTTCCCTTTTTGAGAATCCAAAATATTGTCGTGTTAGTTCATATCAGTATTACCTGTTGGTTGACAAATCTGTTGGTAAATTGCTACGTGTAATTTTGAATATTGTTTGTTAGTTTGAAAAGAACTGAAAGAGAATTCACAAGTGGAAAAAGGCAAGAGAGGTGAGCATTTCAGAGGGTAAAAGCCAATTGAGTGAAACACGAGCGAAATTGAGTGATTCATGATTTCGAGTGATACACGTGAGGGAGCGAAGTGAGGTCCTTTCCATATTGTTTCTACTTTCATTTTGCAGGTTATAATCATGTCACGCAACCAAGAAGAACACTCAACTGAAGAGATACAACAGTCACCCATTCCTAACCTACAAATACAAGCAATATTGGGTGAGGTGAGACGGATGATGAGGGTTGAGAATGAACAACTCCATGAGAGGTTGGATAGGTTAGAATTGAGGAATAGAAGACAACAAAATCCACCCGTTAGGCCACCACCTAGGCGAATGCAGCAAAGAGAGCATTGGGATGATGTTGAAGAAGAAGATGAGGAGTTGGAGGAGTTGAATGAGCCACCATTGAATCGGGGTAGGTTTAGACGAGGGAATGGGAATAGAGAAGTTAGGAATTGGGAGGACAATAATTTGAATAGCATTAAGATGAAGATTCCACCGTTTCAAGGAAAAGCCGATCCGGAAGCCTATCTTGAGTGGGAAAAGAAGGTGGAGTTAGTATTCGATTGCCACAATTATTCTGAGCTTAAGAAGGTGAGACTAGCAGCCATTGAATTTTCCGACTATGCTCTTATTTGGTGGGATCAGTTGGTGTTGAATAGGCGTCGGAACTGGGAGCGTCCGATTGAAACATGGGAAGATATGAAGTCGGTGATGAGGAAGCGATTTGTGCCGAGCCATTATTACCGGGAATTATACAAAAGTTTGCAAGGGCTTAGGCAAGGGCACCGAAGTGTAGAGGAGTATTATCAAGAAATGGAAAAAGCCATGATTAGAGCCAATGTAGAAGAAGATCCCGAGGCAACCATGGCGAGGTTCTTGCAAGGATTGAATCAAGACATTCATGACCGGGTGGAGATGCAACATTATGTGGAGATCAAGGACATGGTGCACATGGCCATTATCGTGGAGCGACAACTCAAGAGGAGGGGAGGCACCCGTGCAGGGCACAACCAAGGGTCTAACCCTTGGAGACCGAGTTCTTCAAGAAAGGAGGACAAACCACAGTCGTCCTCAACTCTCAAGCCCAAACTTGATCATAAGCCGGAGAACACTAGCCGTGATCCTCAAGGTAAATTCGACACTACTACTACACGGAATCGTGATATTAAATGCTTTAAATGTCAAGGCAGGGGTCACATAGCGAGTCAATGCCCAAACAAGAGGGTTATGGTGATGCGAGATAATGGAGATGTTGTGACCGATGATGAAGATTCCGACATTGATGAAATGCCACCATTGGAGGACGTTTATGGAGAAGAATTTGCTGTACATGGAGATTTGTTGGTGGCGAGAATGGCTTTGAGTGTACAAGCCAAGGAGGAGGACGAAGTGCAACAAGAAAACATCTTCCACACTAGGTGTTACGTCAAAAATAAGGTATGTAGTGTCATTATTGATGGTGGTAGTTGTACTAACGTTGCTAGCACAACTATGGTGGAGAAACTAGGTTTACCTACATTGAGACACCCTAGGCCTTATAAGTTGCAGTGGTTGAATGATAGCGGCGAATTAAAAGTAAGCAAACAAGTGTTAGTTGCATTTCGAATTAGAAAATATGAAGATGAGGTATTATGTGATGTCGTTCCAATGCAAGCCGGACATTTGTTGCAAGGGCGACCATGGCAATTTGATCGAAAGGTCAAGCATGATGGGTTTACCAATAAATACTCTTTTGTACTCAATCAACGTTCAATCACTCTTGTACCTTTGACACCACAACAAGTATATGAGGATCAATTGAGGTTAAAAAAAGAGAGTGATCAAAAAGAAGAGAGAGATCAAAAGGAAGAAAATGAGAGAAAAGAAATGAGTCAAAATTCGAGAGAAAAAGAGAAAGAGGCCAAAAAAATTGAGAGAGAAAAAAAGAAATCAAATTCGGCCTTGGTGAGTTTAAGAGAGGAAAAATATTGTTTCATTGCAAAAAAAAGTGAGATCAAGAGAGCTTTACAATTACAACAGCCTTTTATAGTACTTATCTACAACGAGGCTTTTTTGTGTACTAATGATCTTGCCGGAAATTTGTCGAGCAGTATTAACTCTCTTTTGCAGGATTATGATGATGTCTTTCCCGAAGACACACCACCTGGCTTACCTCCAATGCGAGGGATTGAGCATCAAATTGACTTTGTACCCGGTGCGACGATTCCAAACCGACCGGCTTATAGGAGCAACCCCGAGGAAACCAAGGAGCTTCAAAGGCAGGTTAGTGAATTATTGGAGAAAGGGTATGTAAGGGAAAGCATGAGCCCATGTGCTGTTCCGGTTCTACTTGTTCCTAAGAAGGATGGGACTTGGAGGATGTGTGTTGATTGCCGAGCCATCAACAACATAACGGTAAAGTATCGACATCCTATTCCTCGCTTAGATGACATGTTGGATGAGTTGCATGGTGCTTGTATATTTTCTAAAATTGATTTGAAAAGTGGATATCATCAAATTCGCATAAAAGAGGGTGATGAATGGAAAACTGCCTTTAAAACAAAACATGGATTGTATGAGTGGTTAGTAATGCCTTTTGGATTAACTAATGCACCGAGCACATTTATGAGATTGATGAACCATGTTTTGCGTGCATACATAGGTAGGTTTGTTGTTGTTTACTTTGATGATATTCTCATTTATAGCAAAAACTTGGATGATCATGTTGTGCATTTAAAATCAGTTTTGGATGTACTTAGAAAGGAAAAGTTGTTTGCTAACTTGAAGAAATGCACGTTTTGCACCGATAGGCTTGTGTTTCTTGGTTTTGTTGTTGGTGCACAAGGAATACAGGTTGATGATGAAAAGGTCCGTGCAATTCAAGAGTGGCCGAGTCCTACAAGCATAGGTGAAGTTCGGAGCTTTCATGGACTTGCCAGTTTCTACCGACGATTTGTGAAGGACTTAGTACTTTGGCCGCACCACTCACAGAAGTAATTAAGAAGAACGTTGGATTCAAGTGGGGGGAGGAGCAAGAAAAGGCGTTTCAGCTAATCAAACAAAAATTAACAAACGCTCCATTATTGTCTTTACCTAACTTTGATAAAACGTTTGAGATTGAATGTGATGCTTCAGGTGTAGGTATTGGCGCCGTACTCATGCAAGATGGACGATCAATTGCGTACTTTAGTGAGAAGTTAAATGGGGTAGCGTTAAACTACCCAACTTATGACAAGGAGTTGTACGCATTAGTTCGAGCCTTGCAAACGTGGCAACATTATCTTTGGCCCAAAGAGTTCGTGATTCACACTGATCATGAATCATTGAAGCACTTGAAAGGACAACAAAAGTTGAACAAGAGACATGCACGTTGGATGGAGTTCATCGAGACATTTCCATACGTCATCAGGTATAAGCAAGGTAAGGAGAATGTGGTTGCCGACGCACTTTCTCGCAGGTATGCATTACTCTCTACCCATGATGCAAAATTACTTGGTTTTGAGCACATTAAGGAATTATACCCTTTAGACCAAGATTTTTCTGAGGAATTTCGCGCTTGTGAGAAAAACGCAGTGGGTAAGTTTTATAGGATTGAAGGATTTTTATTTCGGGAAAATAAGTTATGTGTGCCAATTTGTTCTTTGCGTGATTTGCTAGTTAAGGAATCCCATAGCGGAGGGTTAATGGGACATTTTGGAATTGCTAAGACTTTGGCTATTTTGCAGGAACACTTCTTTTGGCCACGCATGAAAAGAGATGTTGAGAGGGTTTGTGGTAGGTGTATTAATTGTAAGCAAGCAAAATCCCGAGTGCAAGCCCACGGTTTGTATACGCCATTACCTATTCCTAATCACCCTTGGATTGATATTTCTATGGACTTTGTGTTAGGTTTGCCTAGGACTATGCGTGGAAAAGATTCAATTTTTGTGGTGGTAGATAGGTTCTCTAAGATGGCACATTTTATCCCTTGTCATAAAACGAATGACGCTTCACATATTGCTGATTTGTTCTTTAAGGAGATTGTGCGACTACATGGTATGCCTAGAACAATTGTTTCGGATAGGGATGCTAAATTCCTAAGCTACTTTTGGAAGACTTTGTGGAGTAAGTTAGGTACTAAGCTATTGTTTTCTACCACTTGTCACCCACAAACCGATGGTCAGACTGAAGTAGTTAATAGGACTCTATCTACTTTATTGAGGGCTATCATTAGCAAAAACAATAAGATTTGGGAGGATTGTTTACCACATGTTGAATTTGCTTACAATCGTACTGTTCATTCCGCTACTAAATTTTCACCCTTTGAAATTGTGTATGGTTTTAATCCGTTGACTCCATTGGATTTATCTCCTTTACCAATAACTGAGCGTGTTAATTTAGATGGCAAAAAGAAAGCTGATTTTGTCAGGTTGATTCATGAGAAGGCACGACTCAACATTGAGCGAAGGACGGAGCAATATGTCAAGCAAGCCAACAAGGGACGCTCCAAACTAATTTTTGAGCCCGGAGATTGGGTTTGGTTGCATATGAGGAAGGAGCGATTTCCGGCACAAAGGCGTTCCAAATTGCTTCCAAGAGGAGATGGCCCTTTCCAAGTGCTAGAGCGCATCAATGACAATGCTTACAAGCTAGATTTACCGGGTGAGTACAATGTTAGTGCCACTTTTAATGTTACCGACTTAAGTCCTTTTGATGTAGAGGACGATTTGAGGACAAATCCTTTTCAAGAGGAGGGGAATGATGCGGTGCAACGTGTGTCGCTAAAGGATCCAATTCAAATTCCTATTGGACCGGTTACGAGGGCTCGAGCTAAGAAGTTCAAGGAAGCACTTAATGGGCTGATTCAAGAAGTTTGCATTCAAATACAATCATGGAAGCCCATTGATGGAAGCCCACGTGAGAAACTAAATTGCATCAACTTGATCCAAGTTGAAGAAGATTTCAGCCCAAGTTGAAGAGGATTTCGGCCCAAGTCAACTCTCGCAATTAATGGGCGTGTAACTTGGGCATCAATTCACCAGAATCATGGGTCAACTCTCCTATTTAGGTCTCTAGTAAAATTAGGAATAATAAATCATGGACTTTTCTTTTCTGTCTTAGGTATTATTTCCTTTGCTATTATTGTAATCTGAAATTACCTTTTGTCATAGGCATGATTTCCTTTGATTTTTAATGCTTGTAATTTCCGAATTCAATTTTGTATTTTCAGCCTATAAATAGGCGCAATATCAATGAAAGATGGGAGTCAATTTTCATAGTATTTTATGAGAACGAATTTCTCTTTGGTTCTTTGAACAACTCTCAAACTTATCGGAATTATCCGTGGCGTTTGAAAACCTTCGATTTATCAATCAACCCTCCATTGTTGATTGTGGCGTCTCCATTATACCAAGGTTCTTACCTCATCATAGGTAACGGGTCGCGGTTCCATTCTTCGAACTTGTCATAGCAAACGGTCTTGGTCTCTTCTCTTGATTACGGGTTTCGTCACGGGTTGGCGTGGTTCGTATCACCTTCTTAAGCTCAGAATAATTGTGGCAATCGAATACTAACTCCACCTTTTTTTCCCACTCAATATAGGCTTCCGGATCGGCTTTTCCTTGGAACGGTGGAATCTTCATCTTAATGCTACCCAAATTATTGTCCTCCCAATTCCTAACTTCTCTATTCCCATTCCCTTGTCTAAACTGATGCGAACCACGCCAAGAACTGACGAAACCCGTGAATCAAGTAGGATTCCAACTGATGCAAACCCCGTATATAATGATACGACACCCACGACCAAATTGAAACACAACCCCAAGAAAGATTAAAACAGGTTTATAACAAAAGAATTTTGACCCGTTGATTATATGTCAATCAAGAACCAAAGTTATAAAGAACTTTGACCCAATGATTAGAACTCAATCAATAACCAAAATTATAAAAGAAGGATATTGACGCCACTCCCAAGACATAGAAGAGAATGTGGGAGATAAGTCATGGTTTTGATCGCCACAAGCATAGCTTGATAAGATCACATGTTCATAAAGAACAAGAGAGAAAATTCACTCTCAATTAAACCAAATTGGCTGCAACTTTATTCATCTTGTTATCTCTTTTGTTTAGGGTTACAAGCCTTTTTATAGACAAGGAAATATAACATAACATAAAACCCTAGCCCCCTAACAATTGAGCCCACTAAACATAATTAAATATGGGCTTAAATTAATTAAATGTTTCAGCCCAAAATATAAACTACGACCCAACATGAAATTAAATGAACTAACTTAATTTAAAAACTCATTACAATTAAAATAAACCAAGCCCAAATTATTTAAAGCCCAAATAACTTTATTTTGCATCTAATTGTGTTCCATTATCATCCAAAGCCTTCATGATTAAGCCCAATAGCCTTCAAGATCAGTGATTTTTAACTTGAACAATATTTTGAAACCTTAGTGACTCCTCCAAATCGTCCAAATGTGCTTGCTTACTTGGATCCCATCATTCCCTCTTTCCTCAAGACGATTTGTCCTCAAATCGTGACCCATCTAGTTATCTGACGTCTTGGTTTGAAAAACCTGAAAAGAATGTTAAGAAAATATATATATATATATATCTTCACACACTTCCTCACGTGTTTCACTTAACACTCCCTCACATGTTTCAGAACTTCACAGTACTCCCTGTCCACACCCAAAGTTTTGTCTCTAAGTTCTAAATAGAACTAATCGATTACACCAAGGTCACCCTTGAAATAATCACCTTGACTAATCTTCAACAAGAAAATGACATACGTTTATGAAAGGAAATAATGGAACATGAAAGACATTCAAGAATCAATGAAAGCACAAAAGGAATTAATTGTGGTCAAAGTGAGAAACAAATGGAAACAAGATGATTTCAAAGAAATAAACTTAGAAAAAGACTAAAGTTTATCCCCTTGATTTATGGAAGACTAGAATGGAAAGGAAATAAATTTTATTTCTTTATGTAAGTAAGAATAAAATAGGAAAGAAATAAAATTGATTCCTTCTTATTTAGACAAGAACTTAAGAAAAGAAGTGAAATTATTTCCTTAAAAGACTTTTCTTACATGCAAGATATTCAATTAAGAAAGTAATAAAATTTCACTCTCCTCCAATTAAGAATTTTCCTTTTTTTTTTTTTCCTTTCTTTTTCTGTTGTTTTTTTTTTTCTTTTTCCTTTTTTTTTCTGCTTTTTTTTTTTTTTCAATACTAAAAATCACACATAATGAAGAATATTGGTAACTTGTGAATCAAGATGAAAACAAAACAAAGCACTATAAAAAGGACGTGAACAGTAACAAAAACGAACAAGAGAATATGGCAAAACAAACACGGTGTTATACAGAAAGAAGATGAACAGATGTGACTTTTTTTTTTTTTTTTTAAAGGATAAATCAAACCTGAATTAATACCCAAAGCTCTGATACCAACTGATGCGAACCACGCCAAGAACTGACGAAACCCGTGAATCAAGTAGGATTCCAACTGATGCGAACCCCGTATATAATGATACGACACCCACGACCAAATTGAAACACAACCCCAAGAAAGATTAAAACAGGTTTATAACAAAAGAATTTTGACCCGTTGATTATATGTCAATCAAGAACCAAAGTTATAAAGAACTTTGACCCAATGATTAGAACTCAATCAAGAACCAAAATTATAAAAGAAGGATATTGACGCCACTCCCAAGACATAGAAGAGAATGTGGGAGATAAGTCATGGTTTTGATCGCCACAAGCATAGCTTGATAAGATCACATGTTCATAAAGAACAAGAGAGAAAATTCACTCTCAATTAAACCAAATTGGCTGCAACTTTATTCATCTTGTTATCTCTTTTGTTTAGGGTTACAAGCCTTTTTATAGACAAGGAAATATAACATAACATAAAACCCTAGCCCCCTAACAATTGAGCCCACTAAACATAATTAAATATGGGCTTAAATTAATTAAATGTTTCAGCCCAAAACATAAACTACGACCCAACATGAAATTAAATGAACTAACTTAATTTAAAAACTCATTACAATTAAAATAAACCAAGCCCAAATTATTTAAAGCCCAAATAACTTTGTTTTGCATCTAATTGTGTTCCATTATCATCCAAAGTCTTCATGATTAAGCCCAATAGCCTTCAAGATCAGTGATTTTTAACTTGAACAATATTTTGAAACCTTAGTGACTCCTCCAAATCGTCCAAATGTGCTTGCTTACTTGGATCCCATCATAAACCTACCCCGATTCAATGGTGGCTCATTCAACTCCTCCTCTTCTTCTTCAACATCATCCCAATACTCTCTTTGCTACATTCGCCTAGGTGGTGGACTAACAGGTGAATTTCGTTGCCTCCTATTCTCCAATTCTAACCTATCCATCCTTTCATGGAGTTGCTCATTCTCAATCCTCATTATTCGTCTCACCCCTCCCAATATCGCTTGTATTTATAGGTTAGGAATAGTTGACTGTTGTATCTCTTTAGCTGAGTTTTCTTCTTGGTTGCGTGACATAGTTATAACCTGCAAAAAAAAAAAATGGAAATAGGAACAATATGGAAAGGACCTCACTACACTCCCTCACATGTATCACTCGAAATTATGAATAACTCAATTTCGCTCGTGTTTCACTCAATTGGCTTTTACCCTCTAATATGCTCACCTCTCTTGCTTTTTTCCACTCGTGAATTCTCTTTCGGTTCCTTTCAAACTAACAAACAATATTCAAAATGCCACGTAGCAATTTGCAAAAGATTTACTAACCAAAAGGTAATACTGACATCAACACGTACGAACAAGATTTCAGATTCTCAAAAAAGGAAAAAATTTCGACTCAAAATTTTCACACTTGAAATAAGAGTTAGATTAAGACTCGTGGACACTTGAATAGTGGAAAGAAAACAAAAAATTTGTTGAAGAGTTTCCGGACTTTTTTTTTTTTTTTTTCAATCCTCACGATCCTCTTGTTTTCTTCTCTTTTCTTTCTTTTCTTTTCTTTTTCTTTTGTTTTCTTTTCTTTCGGATCTCTTTTTCTTTTCTTTTCTTTCTTTTTTTTTTTTTTTATAAGAACTAGAACGGAACGGAATGAAATTTAAAGACGAAAACAAAGAAAATAAAAGGATAGGTAAACCTGACCCAGAACCGTGCTCTGATACCAAACCGATACGAACCACACCAACCCATGACGAAACTCGTAATCAAAAGAAGAAACCAAAACCGTTTTCCAAGACAAGTTTGAGGGATGGAACTGTGACCCGTTACCTATGACGAGGTAAGAACCTTAGTATGGTGAAGACGCCACAATCAACAATGGAGGGTTGATTGATAAGTCGAAGGATTCAAACGCCACGGATAATTCCGATAAGTTTGAGAGTTGTTCAAAGAACCAAAGAGAATTTCGTTCTCACAAATACTATCAAAATTGACTGCCCTCTTATATTGATATTGTGCCTATTTATAGGCTGAAAATACAAATTCGAATTCGGAAATTACAAGCATTAAAATCAAAGAGAATCATGCCTATCATGAAAAAAGGTAATTTCAGATTACAATAATAGCAAAGGAAATAATGCCTAAGACAAAAAAGAAAAGTCCACGATTTATTATTCTTAATTTTACTAGAGACCTAAATAGGAGAGTTGACCCTCCCATTATTCTGGTGATTGATGCCCAAGATATACGCCCATTAATTGTGAAGATTAAGTTTGATTTGGGCTGGAATCTTCTAGAACTTGGATCAAGTTGATGCAATTTAGTTCCTCACGTGGGCTTCCATCAATGGGCTTCCATGATTGTATTTGAGTGCAAACTTCTTGAATCAGCCCGTTAAGTGCTTCCTTGAACTTCTTAGCTCGAGCCCTCGTAACCGGTCCAATAGGAATTTCAATTGGATCCTTTGGAGACACACCTTAGACCGCATCACGCACCTATGTCTATCGTATCCGACAGAGACCCGTGGTTTACTTTTAGAATCTGGCCGAAATTACAAGAAGCCATGGGCACCAGATTGCATTTCAGTACAGCCTTTCACCCTCAAACCAATGGCCAATCGAAGAGAACCATCTAAATTCTCGAAGACATGTTAAGAGCTTGTATGATGGAGTTCAGAGGAAGCTGGAATACTCACCTACCTTTGATAGAATTTACCTACAACAACAATTATCAATCAAGCATGGGCATGGCACCATATGAAGCATTGTATGTCATAAAATGTAGAACCTCAGTCTATTGGGATGAAGTGGGTGAGAGAAAGTTAAGTGGCCCAGAGATTATCCAAGTCACCACCTAGAAGATTGATGACTAAAGAAAAGCTGAAGATAGCAAATGATAGACATAAGAGCTATATGAACAATCGAAGAAGAGATTTAGAGTTTTAAGTGAGTGATCAAGTTTTCTTGCAGATCTCACCATGGAAGGGCATTCTGAGGTTTGGAAAGCGAGGAAAGTTAAGTCCCTGATATATTGGACCTTAAGAGATAGTGGAAAGAGTGGGTGAAGTGGCATATTGATTGAAGTTGCCACCAGAGTTAGCCAATATCCACGATGTCTTCCATGTTTCCATGCTTCGAAAATATGTAGCTGATCCTTCACACATTTTAAAAGAACAGCCGGTGCAACTAAAGGAGAACTCGATTTACGAAGAGCAACCAATAGAGATCATAGATCGTAGAGATCAAGTATTGTGCCATAAGACGATCCTATTAGTAAAAATGTTATGGAGAAATCATGGATCGGACGAAACTATATAGGAACCTGAAGAGCAAATGCTTATTCGAGTCAGGTATGTAGTTTAAATTTTCGAGAACGAAATTTTTGTAAGGAAAGGAGAAATTGTAAGCCCCTACTTTTACTATTTGAACTTCCTAGTATTAGAAGATATCTATGGGGCAATATGGTCATTTTTTCAATTTAGAGTCATATTTAAGTAATTAGAATAAATTAGTTGTGGGAATTATGAAAATTTATAAAAGTAGTAGGGATGTCATGAGATTTATGCAAAGTTGAAGGATATTTGATGCAAACCTCGTATATAAAGATATGACACCTACGATCAAATTGAAACACAATCCCAAGAAATATTAAAATAGGTTTATAAAAATAAATTTTGACCCATTGATTATATGTAAATCAAGAACCAAAGTTATAAAGAACTTTGACCCAATGATTAGAACTCAATCAAAAACCAAAACTATTAAGAAGGATATTGACGCCCACTCCTAAGACATAGATGAGAAAGTGGGAGATAAGTCATGTCTAATCGCCACAAGCAAAACTTGATAAGATGATCACATGTTCACGAAGAACAAAAGAGAAAATTCACTCTCTCAATTAAACATAATTAGCTGTGACAGGACCGAAACTAGACCTTTTCTAAGCTCTTGTCTGGAGGATCCTGTCGGGCACTTTAACGGACTTCTCAAACCTGACTGGTCTGATTTAGGAAATCCGAGAAGCGAACCCTTAGAATACTTTGCCGGTTTACTCGTTTTAACTTTAAAACTTCTTTACTTTTTAAAAATAGTTGGGATTGGTGGAAATTTTTCGCGTTTCCTCTAAACAATTTTTATAAAAATTTTGACAGCACAACGGCCGTAATTTGAACATTTTCAAAATTTGACTTGCATAAAAATACACTTCGAACTATCCTTGATCGCCTCCCAACTTCTTATATTCCACAAACATGTAATTTCCAGAACATGTTTCTTTTAAATTTCACAATACACATGCCATAACACGCTTTTTCAAAATGAATTCCATAAAACACAAAAGTGTTAACATATGCATAACAGATATATATATATATCGTGTGTGAGTGTTTCCATTATATACATATCCCAAAACATAAATATACAATTGCTTCCATATTCATGATCATTTACATAATTATTTAGTTCTTTCGACGATATATTTAGGCAACGCCCACCTATAATTGAAATGACGATTTTTAGGTCACAAAGTTATCTATAGCCACACCTGATGAAATAAGCGAGCTACACAATAAAAATGAAATGTTAGTTTGTTATATAATAATAATATTATATAGTGGTGTTCTACTTATATAGATGTTGAAAATTTCAACTTTTAAAACCACTTCTTATAAAAGACCATGTGTATACTTAGGGTACTCTAAGCATCACATAACGATTTTTTTACTAACGTTAACGTGAAGCTACTATAGTATCTCGACTACTACGTATGAAATTTACTATATCGCGATGTAGGGTAAAATGATCTTAACTATGGGTATCTACAACACGAAATTTTCTACATCGTGTATTATATAGTGCAACTTCTCACTATCACTCACAACTAGGTACAGAAATTTTCTACATCGTATCCTATTGTAAGTAACTATAAATCTCGACAACTACGAGCGGAATTTTCTACATTGCCGCGTAGTGCCAAAACTCTAATGCTACAGTATACATATGGTTTTCAACTCAAACTTTACTTTAAACGTTTGAAAATAACAAAATACATTACGATATAATTGGAAGTTGAAATAAAGTAAGTAAAGTATATTTACCTCAATCCGAGTAATAGCTACTCGATCGTCTCAATGAGCCTCTCGTGTCTCCCTCGCCTGCTCATCTCCTACATGTCAATTTCTTATCATTACTTGTTTAATCACATAATTCAAAACTTAAAATAAGATTTCCAATACACTTTTCTCTATTAACAACTCTTTACACTATAACTTTTCTATCTCGATTTTAACTCAACCGAGGCTCTCTACTTTCTATTTCTTTGTAAAATTCTTACTTTTAGACCCATAGGATTATCCCCATATGGTTCGTTTGGTCTCCGGAGGTTTAAAACAAAAAGTCAACTTTTTAATGACCCATTTGACCAAGAAAAACAGATTTAGAACCGGCGCTCGTTTCGCGTCCGTTTCTTTTTCTAACATCTCCTTATCACATAACTAAGTCACTCATAAAGTTTCGTCGAAAAAGTCCATCGTTTACTATGTCAAATATAGGAAAAATGCCCTATTTTGAGCACTTTTCGAACCCAAGGAAGCAAGTAAGATTTGGGCTTAAACTACAATGGACCACTTTTGTGTTATTCAAAATATCTAGCAAACTTTAAAGATTTAGAAGATCTTGAAAATTCAATACATATCTAACAAATCTTGGAGATTCAGAAGAAATTGAAAATTTAATGTATATCTTGCAAATCTTGGATATTCAGAAGATCTTGTAAATTTAATATCACTCAATCTCTTATTTAGTATGTTATTTTATTAGGATTATTTACTTTCCATGTTGGTTTTATTTTCCTAGATTTTAAGCCTTACAATTTAGACTTTTTTGTTTAAGAATTAATTATGTTCCAAAACTAGTGATGCGGTGCAACGTGTGTCTCCAAAAGATCCAATTCAAATTCCTATTGGACCGGTTACGAGGGCTCAAGCTAAGAAGTTCAAGAAAGCACTTAATGGGCTGATTCAAGAAGTTTGCACTCAAATACAATCATGGAAGCCCATTGCTGGAAGCCCACGTGAGAAACTAAATTGCATCAACTTGATCCAAGTTCTAGAGGATTCCAACCCCAGTCAAACTTAATCTTCGCAATTAATGGGCGTGTATCTTGGGCATCAATTCGCCAGAATCATAGGTCAACTCTCGCAATTATTGGGCGTGTATCTTGGGCATCAATTCACCATAATCATGGGTCAACTCTCCTATTTAGGTCTTTAATAAAATTAGGAATAATAAATCATGGACTTTTCTTTTTTTGTCTTAGGCATTATTTCCTTTGCTATTATTGTAATCCGAAATTACCTTTTTTTCGTCATAGGCATGATTCTCTTTGATTTTAATGCTTGTAATTTCTGAATTCGAATTTGTAATTTTTAGCCTATAAATAGGCGCAATATCAATGAAAGAGGGCATTGAATTTTCATGGTATTTGTGAGAACGAATTTCTCTTTGGTTCTTTGAATAACTCTCAAACTTATCGGAATTATCCGTGGCGTTTGAAAACCTTCGACTTATCAATCAACCCTTCATTGTTGATTGTGGCGTCTTCACTATACCAAGGTTCTTAGCTCGTCTAGGTAACAGGTCGCGGTTCCATCCTTCGAACTTGTCATAGAAAACGGTCTTGGTTTCTTCTCTTGATTACGGGTTTCGTCACGGGTTGGCGTTGATACGAACCACGCCAAGAACTGACGAAACCCGTGAATCAAGTAGGATTCCAAGATCGCCTAGAATCAGATTTGTATGGAAACCTCGACCCGTTGCCTATATGGAAGCAAGAACCTTGGTATGATGAAGACGCCACAATCAACGATGGAAGAATTGATTGATAAGTCTAGAAAGAACACCACAGGAAAATTCTGATAAGTTCGAAAAGTTCTACGAAGAACCAAAGAGAATACTCTCACAAATATTATTAATCATGAATTGAATTCCCTTCAGGATTACATTGGTTTATATAGCTGAAAAGACTAAGCAACAAAAAGGAAAATTTTAATTAGGCAATTAAGCCCATTAAGCCTATAAAAGAAAAAGGAAAGTCAACCTCTTACAATAAAGAAAGAAGAATAAAATTGATAACTAATTACTTTGAACATAATAGGTAAGAAATCAACTCAAAATTGGAAGTCTTTATGACCAAGCAATCATCTCCACAATGGAAAGTCTTCATGACCAAGAAATCTACTTCATGGGCAAGAAATTAGCTAGAATCAGGCCCATCAATTGCTTTGATTAAATTAATTAAGCATTGATCTTCTTTTGGGCCCATCTTGGAATTCGCCACTTTAACATCAGCCCACATCTCTTGAACCAATCCATTAAGTGCTTCTTTGAACCTCTTAGCTCTTGTTCTTGTTATTGGCCCAATTGGAATATGCAATGGATCCTTTGGTGATGCTTCTTTATTCTCATTAGGCGTGGTTCGTATCAGTTTGGTATCAGAGCATGGTTCTAGGTCAGGTTTACCTATCCTTTAACTTTATTTGTTTACGTCTTTATGTTCCGTTTCCAATCGTTCTAGTTTTTTTTTATTGAAACAAAAACAAAAAAAAAAAAACAAAAACAAAAACAAAAAAAAAGAAGATCCGAAAGAAAAGAAAAGAAAAGAAAAGAAAAGAAAAAAAAGAAAAAGAAGAAAACAAGAGGATCGTGAGGATCAAAAAAAAGAAAAAAAAAAAGAGTCTGGAAACTCTTCAACAAAAATTTTGTTTTCGTTCCATTATTCGTGTGTCCACGAGTCTTAATCTGACCCTTATTTCAGTGTGAAAATTTTGAGTCGAAATTTTTTTTCCCTTTTGAGAATTCAAAATATTGTCGTGCTAGTTCATATTAGTATTACCTGTTGGTTGGTAAATCTGTTGGTTGGTAAATTGCTATGTGTAATTTTGAATACTGTTTGTTAGTTTGAAAAGAACCGAAAGAGAATTCACGAGTGGAAAAAGGCAAGAGAGGTGAGCATATTAGAGGGTAAAAGCCAATTGAGTGAAACACGAGCGAAAATTGAGTGATTCATAATTTCGAGTGATACACGTGAGGGAGCAAAGTGAGGTCCTTTCCATATTGTTTCTACTTTCATTTTGCAGGTTATAATCATGTCACGTAACCAAGAAGAACACTCAACTGAAGAGATACAATAGTCAACCATTCCTAACTTACAAATACAGGCGATATTGGGTGAGGTGAGACGGATGATGAGGGTTGAGAATGAACAACTCCATGAGAGGTTGGATAGGTTAGAATTGGAGAATAGAAGACAACAAATCCACCTGTTAGGCCCCCACCTAGGCGAATGCAACAAAGAGAGCGTTGGGGTGAGATTGACGAAGAAGAGGAGGAGTTTGAAGAGTTGGAGGAGTTGAATGAGCCACCATTGAATCGGGGTAGGTTTAGACGAGGGAATGGGAATAGAGAAGTTAGGAATCGGGAGGACAATAATTTGGGTAGCATTAAGATGAAGATTCCGCCGTTCCAAGGAAAAGCCGATCCGGAAGCTTATCTTAAGTGGGAAAAGAAGGTGGAGTTAGTATTTGATTGCCACAATTATTCTGAGCTTAAGAAGGTGAGACTAGCAGCCATTGAATTTTTCGACTATGCTCTTGTTTGGTAGGATCAATTGGTGTTGAATAGGCGTCGGAACTGGGAGCATCCGATTGAAACATGGGAAAATATTAAGTCGGTAATGAGGAAGCGATTTGTGTCGAGCCATTATTACCGAGAATTATACAAAAGTTTGCAAGGGCTTAGGCAGGGGCACCGAAGTGTAGAGGAGTATTATTAAGAAATGGAAAAAGCCATGATTAGAGCCAATGTAGAAGAAGATCCTAAGGCAACTATGGTGAGGTTCTTGCAAGGATTGAATCAAGACATTCATGACCGGGTGGAGATGCAACATTATGTGGAGCTCGAGGACATGGTGCATATGGAACGACAACTCAAGAGGAGGGGAGGCACCTGTGCAGGCCACAACCAAGGGTCTAACCCTTGGAAACTGAGTTCTACAAGAAAGGAGGACAAACCACAGTCGTCCTCAACTCTCAAGCCCAAACTTGATCATAAGCCGGAGAACACTAGCCGTGATCCTCAAGGTAAACCCCACACTACTACTGCATGGAATCGTGATATTAAATGCTTTAAATGTCAAGGTAGGGGTCACATAGCGAGTCAATACCCAAACAAGCGAGTTATGGTGATGCGAGATAATGGAGATGTTGTGACCGATGATGAAGATTCCGACACTAATGAAATGCCACCATTGGAGGATGTTTATGGAGAAGAATTTGCTGTACACGGAGATTTGTTGGTGGCGAGAAGGGCTTTGAGTGTACAAGATAAGGAGGACGACGAAGTGCAACGAGAAAACATCTTTCACACTAGGTGCTACGTCAAAAATAAGGTATGTAGTGTGATTATTGATGGTGGTAGTTGTACTAACGTTGCTAGCACAAATATGATGGAGAAACTAGGTTTACCCACATTGAGACACCCTAGGCCTTATAAATTACAGTGGTTGAATGATAGCGGCGAATTCAAAGTAAGCAAACAAGTGTTAGTTGCATTTCGAATTAGAAAATATGAAGATGAGGTATTATGTGATGTCGTTCCAATGCAAGCCGGACATTTGTTGCTAGGGCAACCATGACAATTTGATCGAAAGGTCAAGCATGATGGGTTTACCAATAAATACTCTTTTGTACTCAATCAACATCCAATCACTCTTGTACCTTTGACACCACAACAAGTATATAAGGATCAAGTGAGGTTAAAAAAAGAGAGTGATCAAAAAGAAGAGAGAGATCAAAAGGAAGAAAATGAGAGAAAAGAAATGAGTCAAAATTCGAGAGAAAAAGAGAAAGAGGCCAAAAAAATTGAGAAAGAAAAAAAGAAATCAAATTCGACCTTGGTGAGTTTAAGAGAGGAAAAACATTGTTTCATTGCAAAAAAAAAGTGAGATCAAGAGAGCTTTACAATTACAACAGCCTTTTATAGTACTTATGTACAACGAGACTTTTTTGTGTACTAATCTTGCCGGAAATTTGCCGAGCAGTATTAACTCTCTTTTGCAGGATTATGATGATGTCTTTCCCGAAGGTACACCACCTGGCTTACCTCCAATGCGAGGGATTGAGCATCAAATTGACTTTGTACCCGGTGCGACGATCCCAAACCGATCGGTTTATAGGAGCAACCCCGAGAAAATCAAGAAGCTTCAAAGGCAGGTTAGTGAATTACTGGAGAAAAGGTATGTAAGGGAAAGCATAAGCCTATGTGCTGTTCCGGTTCTACTTGTGTCTAAGAAGGATGGGACTTGGAGGATGTGTGTTGATTGTCGAGCCTTCAACAACATAACGGTAAAGTATCGACATCCTATTCCTCGCTTAGATGACATGTTGGATGAGTTGCATGGTGCTTGTATATTTTCTAAAATTGATTTGAAAAGTGGATATCATCAAATTCGCATGAAAGAGGGTGATGAATGGAAAACTGCCTTTAAGACAAAACATGGATTGTATGAGTGGTTAGTAATGTCATTTAGACTAACTAATGCACCGAGTACATTTATGAGATTGATGAATCATGTTTTACGTGCATACATAGGTAGGTTTGTTGTTGTTTACTTTGATGATATTCTCATTTATAGCAAAAACTTGGATGATCATGTTGTGCATTTAAAATCAGTTTTAGATGTACTTAGAAAAGAATAGTTGTTTGCTAACTTGAAGAAATGCACATTTTGCACTGATAGGCTTGTGTTTCTTGGTTTTGTTGTTGGTGCACAAGGAATACAGGTTGATGATGAAAAGGTCCGTGCAATTCAAAAGTGGCCGAGTCCCACAAGCATAGGTGAAGTTCGGAGCTTTCATGGACTTGTCAGTTTCTACCGGCGATTTGTGAAGGACTTTAGTACTTTGACCGCACCACTCACAGAAGTAATTAAGAAGAACGTTGGATTCAAGTGGGGGGAGGAGCAAGAAAAGGCATTTCAGTTAATCAAGCAAAAATTAACAAACGCTCCATTATTGTCTTTACCTAACTTTGATAAAATATTTGAGATTGAATGTGATGCTTCAGGTGTAGGTATTGGCGCCGTACTCATGCAAGATGGACCACCAATTGCGTACTTTAGTGAGAAGTTAAATGGGGCAGCTTTAAACTACCCAACCTATGACAAGGAGTTGTACGCATTAGTTCGAGCCTTGCAAACGTGGTAACATTATCTTTGGCCCAAAGAGTTCGTGATTCACACCGATCATGAATCATTAAAGCACTTGAAACGACAACAAAAGTTGAACAAGAGACATGCACGTTGGATGGAGTTCATCGAGACATTTCCATACGTCATCAGGTATAAGCAAGGTAAGGAGAATGTGGTTGCCGATACACTTTCTCGCAGGTATACATTACTCTCTATCCTTGATGCAAAATTACTCGGTTTTGAGCACATTAAGGAATTATACCCTTTAGACCAAGATTTTTCTGAGGAATTTCGAGCTTGTGAGAAAAACGCAGTGGATAAGTTTTACAGGATTGAAGGATTTTTATTTCGGGAGAATAGTTATGTGTGCCGATTTATTCTTTGCGTGATTTGCTAGTTAAGGTATCCCATAGCGGAGGGCTAATGGGACATTTTGGAATTACTAAGACCTTGGCTATTTTGCAGGAACACTTCTTTTGGCCACGCATGAAAAGAGACGTTGAGAGGGTTTGTGGTAGGTGTATTAGTTGTAAGCAAGCCAAATCCCGAGTGCAAGCCCACGGTTTGTATACGCCACTACCTATTCCTAATCACCCTTGGATTGATATTTCTATGGACTTTGTGTTAGGTTTACCTAGGACTAAGCGTGGAAAAGATTCAATTTTTGTGGTGGTAGATAGGTTCTCTAAGATGGCACATTTTATCCCTTGTCATAAAACAAATGACGCTTCACATGTTGCTGATTTGTTCTTTAGGGAGATTGTGCGATTGCATGGTATGCCTAGAACAATTGTTTCAGATAGGGATGCTAAATTCCTAAGCTACTTTTGGAAGACTTTGTGGATTAAGTTAGGTACTAAGCTATTGTTTTCTACCACTTGTCACCCACAAACTGATGGTCAGACCGAAGTAGTTAATAGGATTTTATCTACTTTATTGAGGGCTATCATTAGCAAAAACATTAAGATTTGGGAGGATTGTTTACCGCATGTTGAATTTGCTTACAATCGTACTATTCATTCCGCTACTAAATTTTCACCCTTTGAAATTGTGTATGGTTTTAATCCGTTGACTCCATTAGATTTATCTCCTTTACCAATATCTGAGCGTGTTAATTTAGATGGCAAAAAGAATGCTGATTTTGTCAAGCAGATTTATGAGAAGGCACGACTCAACATTGAGCGAAGAACGGAGCAATATGTCAAGCAAGCCAACAAGGGACGCTCCAAACTAATTTTTGAGCCTGGAGATTGGGTTTGGTTGCATATGAGGAATGAGCGATTTCCGGCACAAAGGCGTTCCAAATTGCTTCCAAGAGGAGATGACCCTTTCCAAGTTCTAGAGCGCATCAATGACAATACTTACAAGTTAGATTTACCAGGTGAGTATAATGTTAGTGCCATTTTCAATATTACTGACTTGAGTCCTTTTGATGTAGGGGATGATTTGAGGACAAATCATTTTCAAGAGGAGGGGAATGATGCGGTGCAACGTGTGTCTCCAAAAGATCCAATTCAAATTCCTATTGGACCGGTTACGAGGGCTGATGCGAACCCCGTATATAACGATACGACACACACGACCAAATTGAAATACAACCCCAAGAAAGATTAAAACAGGTTTATAAAAATAAAAAATTTTGACCCATTGATTATATGTCAATCAAAGAACCAAAGTTATAAAGAACTTTGACCCAATGATTAGAACTCAATCAAGAACCAAAATTATAAAAAAAGGATATTGACGCCACTCCCAAGATATAGATGAGAAAGTGAGAGATAAGTCATGGTTTGATCGCCACAAGCAAAGCTTGATAAGATCACATGTTCATGAAGAACAAGAGAGAATATTCACTCTCTCAATAAAACATAAGCAGCTGCCTCTTCATTCATCTTCTTATTTCTTTTTTAGGGTTACAAGTGAAGCATTTTTATAGGCAAAGAAAATAACATAACATGAAACCCTAGCCCCCTAATAATTGAACCCACTAAACATAATTAAATATGAGCTTAAGTTAATTAAATGTTCAGCCCAAAACATAAACTAAGACCCAACATGAAATTAAATGAACCAACTTAATTAAAAAACTCATTACAATTAAAATAAACCAAGCCCAAATTATTTAAAGCCCAAATAACTCCAATTTGCCTCCAAGTGTCTTCAATTACTCTAAAGCCTCCAAGATTAAGCCCAATAACCTTCACGATCAGTGATTTTAAACTTGAACAATGTTTTGAAGCCTTGGTGACTCCTCCAAATCATCCAAATTTGCTTGCTTGCTTGGATTCCATCATTCCCTCTTTCCTCAAGACGATTTGTCCTCAAATCATGACTCATCTTTATTAGTGTCGAAATGTGGAATTGAAACCTAAAAAGAATGTTAGAAATTAGCTCACAACACTACTTCATGTGTTTCACTCCTCTTTTTTTTTTTTTTTTCACTCAAGCCTTTCCCGCTAAGTTCTTTAAGGAACAAATTGATCAAACCCCTCACCCGCTGAAGTAATCGTCCAAACAGATCGCAACAAGAAAGAGAACAAAACAGAAGGAACATAACAACAAAGAAAACACAAACCACGAACACAACTATTACAAAGAAAAAAATAAAAAACAAAAAACTCAAGCACGACGGAACAATGAAAGAAAGCAAACAGATTTTTTTTTTTTTTTGTGTTTTCAATGATGGAACAAAACAAATAGGAGACGCAAACAGATCAGACCTGGAAATAATGACACCATCTGCCAACCAGAAAGCAATGCATCCTGTAGGCACGACACAAAAATTTTCTGACATAAAGTGACTTCAACACAGAAAGAAGACAAAAAAAAAAAAACAATAGACGCAAAAAATATATATATATAAAATTGATGATGAATGATGGGTGATGCAAAGATGATGGTTCGGTCAACAAGAAACAAAAGAACAAAACAATAATAATAAATTGAAGATGGATGGTGGCTTGCGGCAATCAAGAAACAAAAATAATCGAAATATATAAATAGGAAAGGCTGAAGCTGTTGATACCAACAGGAACAAAATAGGAAACAAACTAATGAACAAAACCCGAAAAAAAAAATTAATGAAATGTGGCTGAAAAGAAAATAAAACAAAAACAAAATAAAAACCAATTAAATTGATGAACCAAACCTGAATTAATACCCAAAACTCTGATACCAACTGATGCGAATCCCGTATATAACGATACGACACACACGACCAAATTGAAATACAACCCCAAGAAAGATTAAAACAGGTTTATAAAAATAAAAAATTTTGCCCATTGATTATATGTCAATCAAAGAACCAAAGTTATAAAGAACTTTGACCCAATGATTAGAACTCAATCAAGAACCAAAATTATAAAAGAAGGTTATTGACACCACTCCCAAGATATAGATGAGAAAGTGAGAGATAAGTCATGGTTTGATCGCCACAAGCAAAGCTTGATAAGATCACATGTTCATGAAGAACAAGAGAGAATATTCACTCTCTCAATAAAACATAAGCAGCTGCCTCTTCATTCATCTTCTTATTTCTTTTTTAGGGTTACAAGTGAAGCCTTTTTATAGGCAAAGAAAATAACATAACATGAAACCCTAGCCCCCTAATAATTGAACCCACTAAACATAATTAAATATGAGCTTAAGTTAATTAAATGTTTCAGCCCAAAACATAAACTAAGACCCAACGTGAAATTAAATGAACCAACTTAATTAAAAAACTCATTACAATTAAAATAAACCAAGCCCAAATTATTTAAAGCCCAAATAACTCCAATTTGCCTCCAAGTGTCTTCAATTACTCTAAAGCCTCAGAGATTAAGCCCAATAACCTTCACGATCAGTGATTTTAAACTTGAACAATGTTTTGAAGCCTTGGTGACTCCTCCAAATCATCCAAATTTGCTTGCCTGCTTGGATTCCATCAAGGGCTCGAGCTAAGAAGTTCAAGGAAGCACTTAATGGGCTGATTCAAGAAGTTTACACTCAAATACAATCATGGAAGCCCATTGCTGGAAGCCCACGTGAGAAACTAAATTGCATCAACTTGATCCAAGTTCTAGAGGATTCCAGCCCAAGTCAAACTTAATCTTCGCAATTAATGGGCGTGTATCTTGGGCATCAATTCACTAGAATCATGGGTCAACTATCGCAATTATTGGGCGTGTATCTTGGGCATCAATTCACCATAATCATGGGTCAACTCTCCTATTTAGGTCTCTAATAAAATTAGGAATAATAAATCATAGACTTTTCTTTTTTTGTCTTAGGCATTATTTCCTTTGCTATTATTGTAATCCGAAATTACCTTTTTTTCGTCATAGGCATGATTACGGGTTTCGTCACGGGTTGGCGTGGTTCGTATCAACTAGTTTATTTTCTTTGCCTATAAAAAGGCTTGTCTTGTAACCCTAAAGAAGATAACAAGATGAATGAAGAGGCAGTCATTTATGTTTTATTGAGAGAGTGAATTTTCTCTCTTGTTCTTTATGAACATGTGATCTTATCAAGTTTTGCTTGTGGCGGTCAAATCATGACTTATCTCTCACCTTCTCATTTATGTCTTGGGAGTGGCGTCAATATCCTTCTTTTATAATTTTGGTTCTTGATTGAGTTCTAATCATTGGGTCAAAGTTCTTTATAACTTTGGTTCTTGATTGACATATAATCAATGGGTCAAAATTTCTTATTTTCTAAACTTGTTTTAATCTTTCTTGGGGTTGTATTTCAATTTGGTCGTAGATGTCGTATCGTTATATATGGGGTTCGCATCAGTTGGTATCAGAGTTTTGAGAATTAATTCAGATTTGATTATCTAATTTATTATTTTTTTTTCTTTTCTGCATATCCATCATTTCAGTTTATCAATTAGTTTTTCATGTTTCGTTTTATTTTTCTTTGTTCTTGTCTACGCCACCCAACATCAATCTACCTTTCATTTTATTATTACTATTTTTTGTCTCATCTTGCTTCATCAAATCATTCTATTGATTCGTTTATCACCACAACTTTTTCGCACCATATCAAGTTAGCTTCAAAACTGTTTTTGCAACGTTTTCTGCTCTGATTTATTTTTATTTTTTAATTTTATTATTATTTTTTGGTTTATTAAAAATAAGAGAGGAACGAAAAAAAAAAAAAACTATGAAACACACGAGTGATTGGAGTGAAACACGTGAGGATTTTCTAACACTATTTTCAAGTTTCAATCACCTCTTCGAACAACAATAAAGATGTGTCACGATTTGAGGACAAATCGTTTTAAGGAAAGAGGGAATTGTCCCAAGTTCGTATTATAGGGAATTGTACCAACGATTGGTAGGTCTTACGCAGGGTTCTAAGAGTGTAGAAGATTATTACAAGGAGATCGAGATAGCCATGGTTAGAGCCAACGCGGATGAAGATAGAGAGGCTACTATGGCTCGATTCTTGTAAGGGTTGAACAAGGACATTACCAACATCGTGGAGTTGCAACATTATGTCGAAGTGGAGGAAATGGTTCATATGGCCATGAAAGTGGAAAGGCAACTCAAACGAAGGGGTACTACGTCACGATATGGTAGTAATTCGGGTTCTACATCCACGTGGAAGTCGAATTAGGGTAAAAAAGATGAAAAAGCTCCTTTCAAGACTAAGATCGAGAGTACTAAGCCTAAGGAGAGTGGTAGTAGTCACGATAAGGGCAAGGTTGAGGAAACTCAAAAGAGAAATAGGGACATTAAATGCTTTAGATGTTTAGGTAGAGGTCATATCTCTTCTCAATGTCCTAATAAGAGAGTTATGATCTTGAGGGAGGATGGGGACATAGAAACCGATGGTGAGAGTGAAGATGATGAGATGCCACCACTGGAAGAAGCTAGTGATGTTGAGATTGCATATCCAGCAGATGGGAGATTGTTAGTGGCTAGGCGTGCTTTGAGTGTGAAAGTGAAGAAAGGTGATGAGGTGCAACATGAAAACATTTTCCATATTAGATGTCACATCAAAGATAGAGTTTGTAGTATGATCATTGATGGGAGTAGTTGCACCAATGTTGCTAGCACTGAATTAGTAGAAAAACTAAGTTTACCTACTTCTAAACATCCTAAACCATACAAATTACAATGGTTGAATGATTGTGGAGAAGTTAAGGTGACAAAACAGATGCTAATATCCTTTGCTATTGGTAGGTACAAGGATAAGGTGTTATGTGATGTTGTACCTATGCAGGCGAGTCACTTGCTTCTGGGACGTCCATGGCAATATGATAGGAAGGTAACTCATGATGGGTTTAAGAATAGATATTCTTTTACCATGGATAGACGAATGATCACTCTTGTGCCTTTAACACCTCAACAGTTGTATGAAGATCAAGTGAGGATAAAAGCGAGTGAGCAAAAGAAAGAAAGTGAGAGAAAAGGAGAGGTCGAGAGTTCAAACACTTGTGAGGCTGAGAGAAAAAGTGACCAAACACTAGAATGTGAGCAAACAAAAAGTGGAAAGATTGAGTGCAAAGGAGAGAATGAGAGAAAAACAAGTGAGAAAAAGAAAATGAGTGTTTATGCAAAAGGGAGTGATGTGAGGGTTGCTTTTCTAGCCAAACAACAAATGTTTGTACTTTTCTACAAAGACACTTATTTTTCTAATTCTGACCTTGTTGTTTCTTTGCCTAGTGTTGTTACAACTCTTTTGCAGGAATTCAATGATGTATTCCCTGAAGAGGTCCCGGATGGATTACCACCGAAGAGAGGAATCGAGCATCAAATTGACTTCATACCTGGGGCTACAATTCCAAACCGTCCAGCTTACAGGAGCAATCCCGAGGAAACAAAAGATCTTCAAAGAGGCAGGTTGAGGAGTTGTTGAAGAAGGGGCACGTGAGGGAGAGCATGAGTCCATGTACCGTACCGGTTCTACTTGTACCTAAGAAGGATGGGACTTGGCATATGTGCATCGATTGCAGAACTGTCAATAAAATTACAGTTAAGTATCGACATCCCATACCTCGATTAGATGACATGTTGGATGAGTTGCATGGATCTTGTGTGTTTTCTAAAATTGATTTGAAAAGTGGATACCATCAAATTAGAATGAAAGAAGGAGATGAGTGGAAAACTGCTTTTAAAACTAAACATGGTTTATACGAGTGGTTAGTAATGCATTTTGGTTTAACTAATGCTCCTAGTACTTTTATGAGGCTAATGAATCATGTTTTACGTTCTTTCATTAGAAAATTTGTTGTGGTCTACTTTGATGATATATTAGTGTACAGCAAGAACATAGATGAACATGTTAGGCATTTGCATTGTGTGCTTGATGTGTTACGGAAAGAAAAATTGTATGCTAATTTGAAAAAGTGTACCTTTTGCACTGAAAAGATTGTGTTTTTGAGTTATGTTGTTTCGTCAAAAGGGATAGAAGTAGATGAAGAAAAGGTTAAGGCTATTAAAGAGTGGCCTATACTTAGGAATGTTAGTGAGGTGCGTAGTTTTCATGAGCTAACTAGTTTTTATAGAAGATTTGTTAAAAATTTTAGCACCATCGCTGCACCATTAACTGAGGTTGTGAAAAAGAGTGTGGATTTCAAATGCGGTAGTGAGCAACAACATGCATTTGATTTGATTAAGGATACATTGTGTTCTACACCATTGCTTGCCATTGCCTGATTTCTCTAAGACATTTGAGATAGAGTGTGATGCATTGGGAATAGGTATATGGGCTGTTCTCTTGCAAGGTAGGCGTCCTATAGCATATTTTAGTGAGAAATTAAGTGGAGCATCATTGAATTATCTTGATAAGGAGTTGTATGCTTTAGTTAGGGCCTTAGAAACTTGGCAACATTATTTATGGCCTAAGGAATTTGTAATTCATACTGATCATGAGTCCTTGAAGTTCTTGAAAGGACAAAGTAAGTTGAGTAGGAGGCATGCTAAATGGGTAGAGTTCATAGAAACGTTTCCTTATGTGATCAAGTACAAACAAGGAAAGGAAAACATTGTAGCTGATGCTTTATCTCGTAGGTATACATTAATTTCTATGTTGAATGTAAGATTATTGGGTTTTGAGCATATCAAGGACTTATATGTGAATGATCCTGATTTTTCTTCCATGTATGTTGCTTGTGAGAACACTGTCTTTGGTAAATTCTATAGGCATAAGGGATTTTTGTTTAGGGAGAATAGGTTATGTATTCCTCAAGGATTTATGAGAGAGTTGTTAGTTAGAGAAGCACATGGGGGAGGACTAATGGGACATTTTGGTGTTAGGAAAACTTTAGATGTGTTAAACGAACATTTCTTTTGGCCACACATGAAGAGAGATGTTGAGAGAGTTTGTGATAAGTGCATAACATGTAGACAGTCAAAGTCTAGGGCTCTATCGCATGGTTTGTATACACCTTTACCCATACCTAGTGAACCTTGGATTGATATTTCTATGGATTTTGTGTTGGGTTTACCTAGGTCCAAAAAGGGTCGAGATTCAGTATTTGTTGTGGTTGACAGGTTTTCGAAAATGGCTCACTTCATACCATGTCACAAGACTGATGATACGATACACGTTGCTGATTTATTCTTCAAGGAGATTGTTCGACTTCATGGAGTACCAAAGAGTATTGTTTCAGACCGAGATGCAAAGTTCTTAAGCCATTTTTGGAAGACTTTGTGGGGAAAGTTAGGAATGAAGCTGTTATTTTCCACTACATGCCATCCACAAACCGATGGACAAACGGAGGTGGTTAACAAGACTCTGGGTACTTTGCTACGTTCTATCATCCAAAAGAACTTGAAGAATTGGGAAGATTGTTTGTCACATGTAGAGTTTGCTTACAATAGAAGCGTGCATTCGACTACTGGTTGTTCGCCATTTGAAGTGGTATATGGGTTCAATCCACTTGTTCCATTGGATTTGATACCTTTGCCTATGGAGGAAAGAACGAACTTAGATGGGAAAAAGAAAGTTGATTTTGTTAGGCAACTACATGCAAAAGTTAGGCAACATATTGAGAGGAGGACCGAGCAATATGCGACTCAAGCAAACAAAGGGCGAAAGAAAGTTGTGTTCGAACCTGGAGATTGAGTTTGGGTGCATATGCGCAAGGAGAGGTTTCTTGAGCAACGGAAATCTTTGAATGCCATAAATTGCTTGGATTGAAGTGAGTTGATATTAATTTACCTTATTTGCAATTCAAGATCTTTGCGGTGTTCGAAATCTTTTCTTAAGAACAGATTGCTTTTCGTTATTTCGTCATTCTAGTGTCATTATTGGTCCTTATTTCTTTCGTGTTCTTTGTGTGTGCGTTTTTCTTTGTTGAGATTTGTCTAAGGCGATTATTTCAAGGGTGACCTTGTTGTGATCGATTAGTTCTATAAAGAACTTAGTGAGAAAAGTTTAAGTGTGGACAGGGAGTGTTGAGTTAAATCAAAATCATTGAGTTACAAACACGTGAGTGATTAGAGTGAAACACGTGAAGGAGTGTTGTGAGGTTACTTTTACTAACATTCTTGCAGGTGTCCATCATGTCTATGGATAATGATAAAGAAGTTGAAGGAGGAGAAAAAAGTAATGAGTCGTTCGTTCTCAAAGCGATGCAACAACAATTTGAGAGGACGAACATGGTGTTTGGAGAGATTAGGGATCGAATGGATAGGCAAGAAGAGGCCATAGTTACTTTGCAAAGGGGGCAGCAAAGGAGAGCTCCGGAAGAGTATAGTGGTAATGATGAATTTGAAGCTGATTATGGGGTGTTCTATGGAGAAGATTTGAAAGGAGATGACAATGCGATTAATGTTAATAGGGGCCGAATTAGAGGTGGTAAAGGTGGTCATAGAGGAAGAGGTAATGGCGATAGAGATCGTAGGTACTATGGGAATGGGAATGAGAGAGTAAGATGGGATGATAGACCCAATAGATCGGATAGGGATCTTGGTAGCATTAAGATGAAGATACCCTCTTTCCAAGGGAAAGCTGATCCTGATGTGTATTTAGAGTGGGAGAAACGAGTGGAGTTGGTCTTTGAGTGTCATAATTTTACTGAGGAGAAGAAAGTGAAGTTAGCTGCAGCTGAGTTTGCGGATTATGCTGTGGTTTGGTGGGGCCAAGTAGTGCTAGATAGAAGGAGAAATGAGGAACGTCCTATAAACACTTGGGGTGAGATGAAAACTGTTATGAGGAAGCTGTTTGTTCCTAGATCATACTATAGGGAGCTATACCGACGGTTGCAGAGCCTAACACAAGGTTCTAAGAGTGTGGAGGACTATTATAAGGAGATAGAGATAGCCATGGTCAGGAGCTAATATAGAGGAGGATAGAGAGGCTACTATGGCAAGATTTCTACAAGGATTGAATGAAAATATTGCCAATATTGTTGAGTTGCAGCATTATGTGGAGCTTGAGGACTTGGTCCATATGGCTAAGAAGGTGGAGAGGCAACTCAAAAGAAGGGGTTTGATGTCACGATATGGTAGCAATTCGGGTTCTACATCCACTTGGAAGTCGAATTGGAGTAGAAAGGAAGATAAGGCATCTCAAAAGCCTAAGGCTGAAACTACTAAGCCTAAGGAGGGTAGAGATAGAAGCCATGATAAGGGCAAGGCCGAGGCAACTCAAGGGAGAAATAGGGATATCAAATGCTTTAGGTGTTTGGGAAGAGGTCATATAGCTTCTCAATGTCCAAACAAACGAATTATGATCTTGAAGGAGGATGGAGATATAGAGACCGAAGGGGAAAGTGATGACGATGAGATGCCACCTTTGGAAGATGCTAGTGATGTTGAAATTGAGTATCCCGCAGATGGAAAGTTGTTAGTGGCAAGGCGTGCTTTAAGTAGTATGCAAGTGAAGGAAGAAGATGATGAGATGCAACGTGATAATATTTTTCATACTAGATGCCATATCAAGGAGAGGGTGTGTAGTGTGATTATTGATGGAGGTAGTTGCACCAATGTTGCTAGCACAGAGTTAGTAGAGAAACTTAGTTTACCTACTTCAAAACATCCTAGACCATACAAGTTGCAATGGTTAAACGATTGTGGAGAGGTTAAGGTAACAAGACAAGTGCTAAAGGGACCCAACCCGGATTTAACCTCTTGAATCCGTGGGAAGCCCTCCCGGCACTCCAACGGACTCCGAAAACCTTATCTTTAAACAATTAACTTAGGAATCCGTGACGCGAACCCAATTAAAACATTTATGCTTTTCATTCACTATTGGAAAATGTGGTGGGATTTTTTTTTTTTTTTTTCTATTAAAATCAATAAACCATTTATTCGATGAAAAATTTTACAGAAAAACGGACAGAGTTTCCTCTGTTTTTCGGATATCCCAATTTTATAAAACCTGCAATTAAAATCATAAACACTTCAAAAATTCATTCAATTTCTCCACTACCATTTTCAAGACCTCAGGTCCACACAATTTGACCACAAGAACATTTAAAAACTTTCAGTAACCATAAAACAAAACATATGCATTATATATAATTCAAAATATTTTCTGAAATATTTTGGGTTTGAGTTTGGGCACTCCCAAACGCCTACGTACCTCAATTATCTACAAAGGATCAAAACCCTCGTAGTTCAGAGTTTAACTATGCATATACGTATATACAATACAAAAATAATTATGCAAGTATCAAAAGCCTAATATGACGTATTTACAGCCCAAAAATTATATACATTTTTTTCAAAAAGTCGTCGTCTAAAATTAAGCCGCCTACGACTGCCCTGGAGGATGCTCGGACTGCTCTCTAATCTCAGTTCCTGAAAATTTTATTAAAACATTTTGAAAGAGTGAGCTAAAAATAGCTCAATGAGTGTGCAGTTTAATAACGAAATACCTTTCAACATCATTCAGTAAAATCATAACATTTACAAAATTAAATAAAACATTTCATTTATCAATTATATCAATCATAAATATACATTTGAAACAATCTCTAACATTTCAATCACTACCAATGGAACCCAGAGAAATAATTCACCAACCGGCCCGAAAGCAACGGTGGCGGGACGATCCATTTCCAGTCATAAAACCACTATGCTGCGGATAAATCACGCCTTGCGCAGGGTAACAGTCATAAGAATACTTTATAATGTGTAAAGGCAATCCTATAATTTCTATCCCTTCCCTTAGTTAGTAACCTATTTCTTTACCTATACCTTTACACATCTAAAGTATCTCGGCCGATTATCCAGTCATTTCAATCATAGTGGGTTTAGGGTAACCATCGGCTAAAAATCCTTTTACAAACAACATTTCATTTAAAAACTAAACAATTTCTTTTATACTTTCCATAAACATTTGATTTGTCAAGATTTTTCTTAAATCAAAATCTTAACACTTGATTCTTTTTCTTTAAACCTCATATCGAAACTTAAAACATTTATATAATCAAAACGATTATATTCAAAACATAAACATATATAAAATATGCATATACAAACATATACTTAAAAGAAACATATATATGTATAAATATATAGTTAAACATAACATATATATTTAAACAAAACATATATATATTTAATCAAAACATATATATATATATATATATAGTTTTACACTCACAATTTATTCCCGTCCGTTAACGTTCGATTCAAGGAACTTCTTTCACCTCCCGCACGTCTCCGTTTCCGTTCGAAAAGTTTCCAATTCACCTAAAATTTAATCACCAATTTATTTAAAATCCTCTTCAATCACAACTCTAATGACATATAATTTTCCTTAACAATCTCTCAACTAATTAACCCATATTCTTTCTGTTACATGCCCTTATCTTAATACCATTCATTTCCGTGATATTTCCAGGTCCTAATACATTTAAATACACACACTTGGAACCACCAAATTGAAAGAAAATAAAAATGGGACAGCTTGTACGTTATTTACTCAAACGACTATCTTTGAGCGTTACACGCATCCCATACCATGTAATTTGTTATCTATGACTTAATCGCCCTCAAATACATATTCAAGCACATACTTAGGACCTTAAAATCAACTTAAAATCACACAAATTCCTACTTATATGTAGCTGTCTTACTTTTGTCGAAAATCACACGAATAACTCAATACGCGATTTTCTTTCGGTTCCAACACGTAATCACATTCTATCATGCATTAATACACTTAATAATCAATTAATTCTCATTTAATTAAACAAAAGACAGCCCATACACACACCATCATGTTCAGCCGAACAAAACATCACACACACCCATATTTTTCATCTCATTCACGGCACACACACACATATCACAAAATCTACACAACTCATTCCATTTCAGCTTTTATAAGATAAAATCAATGAAACCCAAGCTAACTTACTGATGTTTAAGATCAGCAGCCACTTCTCTGAGATTCTCACGGCAACAATTTCTTTCCATTTCAGCTTATCAACTTGAGCTACAACCAAAATCAATTACAACTCATGAAATTTACAGCAAGGAACTCAAGAAACATCTCACAAAAGTTTCAGCTGCTTCTCTTACCTCTTGATCATCATCTTCTTCACGCCTCCCCTTCATTTTTCCTCCATCTGCTGGCTGTATCCATCCTTTCAGCTCCACGTTTTCTGGTCCCAGCTCACCCGAAAATCCCTTCCTTCACTCGCGGTCAACAGCTCGTCGACAGCCCGCTGCGCGACTTCATCTTCTTCCCGATTCCGAGCTGTCTTCCTCACTTCCAGATCTGGTTTTCTGGGCTGAAAACAGATGCTGATCTTGCTCCTTCAAGCCTCCTTTTGACCGTGAAGAACCCCTTGGAAGATCGGTTTTGGTGGCCGCACTTGGTGGCCGAGAGGAATGGTCGCGCGAGAGAGATGGTCTTCGGCTTGCTGTCGTGATTTCGGGTCTGTTTTGTGTCTGGTTGCTGTGCCAGATATGAGCTGGAAGAAGACCCATTTAATTGTTAATCATATTGCCCAAACACCCCTCAAGTTTACTTAATTATGTCAGCTTAACTTTCAATCCAATTTTGCACGTTTTTACCCCTCTTTTACTAACATTTTAATGAACTTCACTTATCCTTTTCCAATCATGTCCCTACTCATTTTTAATCTATCATTAACACTTCCTAATGACCTCTTTTAATCCTCATACACTTATATTTTTCATAAAAAATTTATTCCATAAAATAAATACGTCAAATCCGTCAATTTACATAACGATTTTAATATCGATAAAATTAATCGTCATTTCTCTCAATAATATTTCTAAAATATTCCACCATTATCAATTCATCAAATTAACCTCATAAACATTCAATTAGACTCATAATTGTTCATTTTCATCACATAAGAAAATTTTCTCATAACGGTGGAATATTTTAAAAATACCATCACATTTAACGTATTTTATCGATATCTATATATAGTCTTAAGCATGAAGGACTTGGTCCTAACAAGTGCTAGTTTCTTTCGCTATTGGTAGGTACAAAGATGAGGTGTTGTGTGATGTTGTACCTATGCATGCTGGTCACTTGCTTTTGGGTTGTCCATGGCAATATGATAGGAGAGTAATGCATGATGGGTTTAAGAATAGATATTCTTTTACCATGAATGGGCGAACGATCATTCTGATACCTTTAACACCTAGACAGGTGTATGAAGATCAAGTGAGGATAAAAGAGAGTGAGAGAAAAGGAGAGGTCGAGAGTTCAAACACTAGTGAGGCCGAGAGAAAGGGAGCTGAGTGTGAGAAAAAGAGTGACAAAACACTAGAGCGTGTGCAAAAGAAAATTGGGAAGGTTGAGTGTAGATGAGAGAATGAGAGGAAGAAAAGTGAGAAAAAGAAAATGAGTATTTATGCAAAGGGGAGTAATGTGAGAGCTGCTTTTCTAACCAAGCAACAAATGTTTGTACTTTTGTACAAATATGCTTATTTTTCTAACTCTGACGTTAATGTTTCTTTGCCTAGTGTTGTTACAACTCTTTTGTAGGATTTTAAAGATGTATTCCCCGAGGAGATGCCTGATGGATTACCACCAAAGAGGGGAATAGAGCATCAAATTGATTTCATACCCGGAGCTACAATTTCAAACCGACCTGCATATAGAAGTAATCCCGAGGAGACAAAGGAGCTTCAAAGGCAGGTTGAGGAGCTGATGAAAAAGGGGTATGTGAGGGAGAGCATGAGTCCATGTGCCGTACCGGTTTTACTTGTGCCTAAAAAGGATGGGACTTGGCGTATGTGCATCGATTGTAGAGCTGTCAACAAAATTACAGTTACGTATCGACATCCCATACATAGATTAGATGACATGTTAGATGAGTTGCATGGATCTTGTGTGTTTTCTAAGATTGATCTGAAAAGTGGATATCATCAAATTAGAATGAAAGAATGAGATGAATGGAAAACTGCATTTAAAACAAAACATGGTTTATATGAGTGGTTAGTCATGCCTTTTGGTTTAACTAATGCACCTAGTACTTTCATGAGATTAATGAATCATGTTTTGCGTTCTTTCATTGGAAAATTTGTTATGGTCTACTTTGATGACATATTAGTGTATAGCAAGAGCATAGATGAACATGTTAGACATTTACATTGTGTGCTTGATGTATTAAAGAAAGAAAAGTTGTATGCTAATTTGAAAAAGTGTTCCTTTTGCACGGATAAGATTGTATTTTTGGGTTATGTCGTTACGTCAAAAGGGATAGAAGTAGATGAGGAGAAAGTTAAGGCTATTAGAGAGTGGCCTAGACCTAGGAATGTTAGTGAAGTCCGTAGCTTTCATGGGTTGGCTAGTTTTTATAGGAGATTTGTTAAGGATTTTAGCACCATAACGGCACCAGTAACTGAGGTTGTGAAAAAGAGTGTGGGTTTCAAATGGGGTAATGAGCAACAACATGCATTTGAATTGATTAAGGATAAATTGTGTACTGCACCATTACTTGCTTTACCTGATTTCTCTAAGATATTTGAGATTGAGTGTGATGCATCAGGAATAGGTATAAGGGCTGTTCTTATGCAAGATAGGCGTCCTATAGCTTATTTTAGTGAGAAATTGAGTGGAGCATCATTGAATTATCCTACTTATGACAAAGAATTGTATGCTTTAGTTAGGGCCTTAGAAACTTGGCAACATTATTTGTGACCTAAGGAATTTGTAATTCATACTGATCATGAGTCCTTAAAACATTTGAAAGGTCAAAGTAGGTTGAGTAGGAGGCATGCTAAATGGGTAGAGTTCATAGAAACGTTTTCTTATATGATAAAGTATAAGCAAGGAAAGGAAAACGTAGTAGCTGATGCATTATCTCGCAGGTATACATTGATTTCTACTTTGAATGCAAGATTGTTAGATTTTGAGCATATAAAGGAATTGTATGTTAATGATCCTGATTTTACTAATGTGTATGTTGCTTGTGAGAAAATTGCTTTTGGAAAGTTTTATAGACATGAGGGGTATTTGTTTAGGGAAAGTAGATTGTGCATTCCTCAGGGGTCTATAAAAGAGTTACTTGTTAGAGAGGCGCATGAGGGTGGTTTAATGGGACATTTTGGTGTTAAGAAAACTTTAGATGTATTAGATGAGCATTTCTTCTGGCCACACATGAAGAGAGATGTTGAGCAAATTTGTGAGAGGTGCATAACATGTAAAAAGTGTAAGTCTAAAGTTTTACCCCATGGTTTGTATACACCTTTGCCTATACCTAATGAACCTTGGATTGATATTTCTACGGATTTTATATTGGGTTTACCTAGGTCCAAAAAGGGCTGAGATTCGGTGTTTGTTGTGGTCGACAGGTTTTCGAAGATGGCTCACTTCATACCATGTCACAAGAACAATGACGCCATATTTGTTGTTGATTTATTCTTCAAGGAGGTTGTTCGACTTCATGGAGTGCCAAAAAGCATTGTTTCAGATCGAGATGTGAAGTTCTTAAGTCATTTTTGGAGGACTTTGTGGGGAAAGCTAGGAACAAAGCTATTGTTTTCTACTGCTTGTCATCCGCAAACTGATGGACAAACAGAGGTTGTTAATAGGACTTTGGATACTTTGCTGCGTTCCATCATCCAAAAGAACTTGAAGAATTGGGAAGATTGCTTACCATATGTCGAGTTTGCGTACAATAGAAGTATGCATTCGACTACTGGTTGTTCGCCATTTGAAGTTGTGTATGGGTTTAATCCACTTACTCCTTTGGATTTAATACCTTTACCTGTGGAGGAAAGAGTTAACTTGGATGGTAAGAAGAAAGCTGAATTTGTTAAGCAACTACATGAGAAAGTTAGGCAACATATTGAGCGATGAACTGAGCAATATGCTACTCAAGCTAACAAGGGGCGCAAAAAAATTGTGTTCGAACCAGGAGATTGGGTTTGGGTGCATATGCGTAAAGTGAGGTTTCCTGATCAACGCAAGTCTAAGTTGCAGCCGCATGGAGATGGTCCATTCCAAGTGCTTGAACGCATAAATGACAATGCGTATAAGATAGACTTGCCAGGTGAATATAATGTTAGTTCTACTTTCAATGTTTCTGATCTTTCTCTTTTTGATTTTGATACAGATGTTGATTTGAGGACAAATCCTTTTGAGGAAAGGGGGAATGATAGAAATCAAGAAAGCAAGCTTATGGATCCTTTGAGCATCAATGAAGGACCTGTGACAAGGGCTCGAGCTAAAAGGATGAAGGAAGGTTTAAATGGACTCATTCAAGAGATTTGGACCAAGAGTCTTACACAACATGGCTTGGATGGCTTGGAGGGAACATCGAGGCTTCAAAATATCATTCAAGTTCAAGACCCAGTCCAAGAGCATCAATCTTAAGGCTTAGAAATAATTTTAATGTAAATTGGGCTGTTATTTATTTGTATTAGTTTGGGCTTAATTTGTATTATGAGTTGAATTTTAAATTAGTTTAGTATACTTAATTTTATATTGGGCTTCTAATTATTTGACTGAGTTAATTAAATTAGGATTTTTTTTTTAGTTTTTAGTTTACTATTAGGTTTAGGATTGAGAGTTTATTTTGGTTTCTTATTAGATTTAGAATTGTATGCCTATAAAAAGCTTATTAAACCTAAAATTTCAATCAGAAGTTTATTGAATAAAGTTTTAGCTTTTCTTCATTGTTCTTTTGAGAACTTTGAGATTGCATCAAGAATTGTTCTTGATATATTAACCTTGACTTATCTCTCACATTCTCATATCTTTCTTGGGAGTGGCGTCATTATATCTTTGGTTCTTGGTTCTCTAATCAACAGGTCAAAGATTTTCTATAATCTGAATTAACTTTCTTGGGGGTTCGTTTCAATTTGATCGTGGGTGTCGTATCGTTATATACGGGGTTCGCATCAAAGACTTGAGCTATCTGTTCTATATCTACTTGTGCACGCCCTGACCTCGCGGGTTGTAAAGGTTCTAGGTGAGAAAAGCTAGCTGGCACGTTAACTAACTCGTTAACATGCTCCTCCCCAGTGGGCAAATGCTTCTGCGACTGCCCTCCTCATCTTGAGGCGACCACAACATTGCATGTTTCCATATTAAATCAAATATGCATGAAAAGTCATGAAATGCATGAGTTAGATTTCTAACAATGCATGAAAACAGTTTTTATAAATCATGAAATGTTCAATATTGAATCTTTAGAACTCATGCATAAAAACAACTTCAAAGTACTTTCTAAACTTTTCTCAAACCTTTACAAAACCTGGCTTTGATACCAACTTTGACATGACCCAACCCGAATTTCTCTAGGCTACTATCCAATAAGTTTCTCTCGACACTCCAATGGATCTCCCTTGACCCACTCAGTGGGCTAAACGAAATCCACAAAGTAAACCCTTAGACTTATGCTTTAAACTTTCTTCGAAACTGATTTGAATTTATTATTTGAAATTAGTTGAGTTGATTTTATTCGGAAATATAAAGGTGACTATTATCTAAAAACCCTGTTAATGAAAATTGGGTAGCATAACAACTACATTTTTGAGATTTCCAAAATAACTTGCAAAGAAAATACACTTCCGAATATAGATTCAATAACAACCAAACTTCCTCTTTCAAAAACAAGCATCTCACAATCAATCAAACATTCTCACAAAACCACAATAATAACCAATTTCAAAACAATTATATTATCCAAAAGAAACCATGAATTATACACCTCAAGAGAACTATACGAGGCCATTTACATCACAAAATGTAGTGTTACAAGTTCACAAACGGCTGATACAAAATGATATGAAAATGATGCATGCAAGTGTTTGTTTTCTAGCTTTAACAAAAGTAAAAATAACCAATGCAATGCAACCATCTAGATGCGCCCCCACCTAAACCGACGAAGAAGCTCTCTTGCCTCTATCACCTAAACTAATACTTGAAGAGGGTTTTTTACAATAAAACGAGAAAAAAATGAGCTCATAGAAGCTCAGTAAGTGCTTTATGTCTTTGAATAAATATATAAATAAAATAAAATAAAACTTGAGTTTTCCCATATCATATAGTACTATATAAAGATTTCAATATAAAGCTAGCAAGCACAATTTTGACACAATCTTTGCTTTCTGTAAGCACTATTTGTACCCTTAAATGTTATGACCACACAGCAACTAAACTAATGATGCTCAGTGTGGTAAGTTACGTGATAGTTTTCAACTAACACCTACCGTGAAGCTGCTATGTACGAAATTTTTGGCATCGCAAATCGTAACGCGAGGTAATATCCCACATATGGAACTTTGCCATTCCAGTGGAGAATATACCAACCGGGCCTAAATCCATAAATATGAAGGTATACTCATAACCTTTTTAAACATTTCTTTTGCTATGTGCAATAAGCACAAAATACCTTATCTTTCAAAACTTTAAACTAAACTAGAGCTTTTTAAACTTGATTATCGTAAAAACTATTTTATTTATAGATCACCTTGAAATAAATCTACTTGCATAGCCATAATTCATTCATAAACTATCTCTCTCTTCATTCCTTTTCTCCAATAGTGACACGACCCAATCCAGATCTTTCTAAGTTTGTATCCAATATGCCTCATCTGGCACTCAAACAGACCCCTTTTATACCCTATTAGATGGCTAAAAAAAATTCGTTGAGCAAACCCTAAAAACTTGTTTGTTTTAACTTTGTTTATAAGCTAATTTAATCTTATTGTTTGAAACTACTTGTGTTGATTTTATTTTAAATCTCAAATCTGATTCATTGGGGTTTGAATTGACACAATGAAAATAATGATTTTCTTTCAAATTCTAAAACTATTTTAATAAAATCCGACAACATAACAACTACGTTTATAAGGTTTCCAAATTCCCTGCAAGGAAAATACACTCCTAAATAATTTCAATCACCACCAAACTTCTAATTTAATCTAGAATTATATGTAATTTAATCTAATTTAAGTACAAACCATAGGAAATGCCTGAAAAATAGTTCCGTAAGGTCATTTTTGTAAGTGCAATGAAAAACAGTTCTGAGAAAGGGAATTTTTGTATGTAATTTATTATTTACATAAGGTATATTGCAAAGAAGGTTGTCCATGCTGAATCTACAGAACCGGTTCCTTCTAATTACAAACAAAGCTTCACATCCACGGAATGAAAATGCTACCATCAATTGATGCATCAAGTAGGCACCCGGTAAGATCGATCAATCATTTTCAAGATGAACAAGTTTCCTTTGTCACCTCTAGATATCCTGTTAAAACAAGAAACATACTCAGAAACCTTAAGTTGATAGGTAATGTCCAGTTATAGTATTATGAGCTCTAATGAAACATTACAAAATGGAAATCATCTTGGAAACATGTGTTCAACCCACAAGATTAAGAGGGTGTTTCTCTTGGTCATACACCCTGTTGTTATGGGATTTATCATGGATCTTTGTATAGGATTGTGTCTCTCTATCTAATAATTTATGATCTTGGGTTTATTATGTCTATGCATGATATTATAGCCATATTCCCTACCCAAAATCCAATTATGTTCACGATTGGATCTACGAGTGAGGATTTATCTATCCTATACCCAAAGCATATCAACATCATTAAAATTTCCAAAACGGTGTTTCTATGAATCCATGAAATCAAATTTGTTTTCAGCTCGAGACTTGGTGAATTATTTTTCTACCAACCACATTTATGTTTGAGTATGAAAAGATTGACACAAAAAGTTTACTTTTCTCCAATAGAATGATTACAGCATGTGATTACAATTACCGTAGTTATTTTTCTTGTACATAAATGTAATGCATAGGCAGAAGGTGAACAAATGAATAAATTGGTAAACTATGAGCATAGATTTTTATTTTATTTATTGAATTAAGTACATGATAATATGATAATTGTTAGAAACCTATCAAAATCATCTATCAATATCAAATAAGTGCAGAACTAACTATTAACAAGTATGGCCATCATTTCTGTGTTTTGAAAATGGTGATTCTAGATCATTTTCCTAGTTTACAAAAATTTAAAACTTCTAAGCAATTATTTGTATTTTTCTTCTAGTTTAATGCTAATGTGTAGAAGTTTAAACTATAATAGCAAGAGAGAAATGAAATATATATATATACACGAAATTAAATATTCATTGCAAAATTATTGAATAAAAATTTTTAAAACGTCAACTCACCGCAATTCTTCATCCAAATAAGTAATTTCCAATTCACCACGAGCTCTTCCCGGTGCTTTGATTGGTATCTACAGACCATAATTAATAAAATTATTCTAGTTTGAAGCAAAACATGAGATGTCACTTGTAACAATCACATTATAACCTAAGAACTTGAAACTAGAAGAACATATATGTGCACTATCACCATACAAATATCGATACTTGCCACTAAGAATTTAAATTATCCATCTACCATGAATGTTTACATCAAGCATGATCATCTGTTGAATTTCAATTAGTTAGAATCTTTTCTATATGGCTAAAGAACTGAAATAGCTTAAAAATTTAGGAAGTTAGCATTTTTATCTCATTTAATTGTTTTTCACATTTGAGTCCCAATAGGTATATGTTTAGACCAAAGTGTCATGTTCACTTTTCCTTTGATTTTTCTCTTCTTTTTCACATATTGGATTTCTCACTGGTCTCTCATCGAGCTCCGACAGCTTTTATCTCTCTCCTTATCCTCCTTTTTTTTTTTCTTCCATCTTTTTCTTTTTCTTTCCCTTTCTTCTCCATCTTCTTCCTTCTTTTCTTCTTCTTCCTTCTTAACCATGGTTCGTCCAACTTGAGTCAACAAGGACGGACTAGTGTTAGTAACATTGGTTCATCCCAATATGACTAAATCAGCATTACTCAAGTACGTTGGTATGCACGACATGAGTCACACTAGGATGGTCCATTGTTACTAATACTTGAACATCCTAGCATTAACTAATGTTCAAACATCCCTACCGTGAGTCAAGCTAGAATATCCTAGTGTGGCTTATGCTGGGACAGACCAATGTTACCAATGCTGATGCTAGAGAATTTGTCGAAGAAGAAGAAGAAAAGAAAGAAATGAAGAAGAAGCAAAAGAAGAAGAAGGAAGAAGAGAAGAATAGGAAGAAAGAAAAAAAAAAGGAGAGAGAGATGAGCATTGAGAGTGCTGGATGGAGAAGAGAGAGAAGCCAACGAGGAAGACGTCGGACGATAAAGAGAGATATTTGGATGAAAGAGATGGAAGAACATGAATTTATATATATATACACACCCTTGGGGCTCAAATGTTCAATACATTAAGAGAGAACAAAAATGTTAATTCATTGTCTATTTGTATCATCTAGTGACATTTTCACGTATTAAATTTTGAGGGAAAGAAAAACACAAAGAAAGGTATATATCAAGTAATATGCTCCTTGAAAATTTGACAATGGCAACAAATCCTTCACAGTTAACCTCTTCATTGCTAGGCACTCCTAGAAAAACAAAAACTTACATTCATACGGTGCTCACAATCAGAGTTAACTAGTTATTTTCCTTCTATTGATCTCCGCAATATAGTTTGAAGCTACATTTATGATCGAGGTTAAATTTGTTATCTTTCAATTAATTTGTGATTCTAATAACTTGAATGAAGGAAATTTATCTTTATTTCTACTATTTCAAGAAAAGAAAAAAATACAAAAGATTTGTACTAATATGAGCAAGAACACTTACTAGACCAGCGATTTTGAAATAATCAAATTTTACAGCCACTTTTCTTGAATTTAAAGGCGTCAAATCTGCTGTAACCTACAATATACAAATATGAATTTGATAGACAAAACTTATACATTGTTATTGAAAGATGTACTCGAGCAACAAGCAAATTACTAAATGAATATAAGTAGTTGCTGAGACATCATCATAATATATTACAAAATGAAAGTGATGGAGAACTAGCAACTAACAATAAGCTACTAGAAAAAAAAAGAATAAAAAGGAAAGAAAATTGGGGAAAAATTCTCAAACAATTTTATTATAAGTCCAAGAAACAAAGAGAAACTAGGCCACTATTTATAGCGACCAAATACAAATTTAAATATCTAATCAAATCCCAATTCCCAATCAATAGAAATCCTCAATCATAAAATAAAATCCCAAATAATTTGATTGTGCAAATCATAAACAAAATCAATTCCCAAAAATCCCTAATCAACTATTCTCAATCAAGCCAAATCCCCAAATCCTTAATCAATCAATCTCAATCAAATCCAATTGTTTGTTTCTCCTTGTCCTAACATAGATATTTTCTTTTCCTTTGGTTGAAAATAACTCAACTCCATCAAGTTATGCTACGGATAAGATTCCAAGCGGGAAGGGTCTAGATTTTGCAAATCTTCCCTAGAGACCAAAGAATCATCTATCTATGGTCAGTCCTTCCAACGAATGAAAAAAAAAAAAAAAAATCACCATTAGGTAAAGTTACATACTTATCATCTACAATGTCTGCCACAGCTTCAACGACCATAGGTAGAGATAAAGGTGGAGGAAGAGACCTAGCAGAAGTCATACTGTGGCAAAACCAGGAAAAACAATTGAAGGCTTGAAAACACCTTGGTAAGGAAACAAATCTGCTATATTAAACGCTGGATTGATAGTCAAACTTGGAGGCAATCAAACAAGTATGCATTAGATCTTAGCCTTTTGAGATTTCGAAAGAGTCCCATCGCACGGGCTTACAATTTCTTTTTTGAATGTTTAGGAAATCATTCAGGACATATATAAACCATCATATAATCGCCCTCCTTCAATTTTGATGGCTTACAATGTGCATTAACAACTAGTCCATATAATCTCATATTGTAGCTCATGCATATATGGGCAAAATCAATGACGAACTCAAAGATTCAAGAGTGGAGTAAAGAAAGAGCAAGGTCAACGGGCTAACGAGGTGATATACCATAGACAATCATAAAAGGGCTTTTATTTGTGATTTGGTGGACAATATTGTTATACGCAAACTCTGCCATTGAAAGAAATAAATCCCAAAGGGCTGACTTATATCCTACCAAGCAACACAAAAAGTCTCCTAAACTCCGATTAACAACTTTCGTTTGGCCATCTGTTTGTGGGTGAAAGGCAGAGGAAAACTTCAAGGCGATTCAAAAAAATTTCCATAATGTCTTCCAAAAGTAGCTCTCAAATCTAACATTCCTATTAGAAACTAAAGTGACTGGTAATCCATATAACCTAACAATTTTGTTGAAAAACAATTTCGTAACATATGAAGCATCAATGGTCCTATTACAGGGAATAAAATGGGCAATTTAGAGAACCATCAACAACTAAACCTTGAGCTGTCTCAGACAATCCTAAAACAAAGTCCATACTCCATACTTAAATCTCTCCATGGGGTATGAGGAATTGGTAAAGGGATATACAACCCGTTTTCTTAGCCTTAGCTAAATGGCAGGTTTTAAATTGGAAAACAATCCTAGCAACATATCGTTTTAAGGATGGTAAAACATATCTTCAACTAAGGCTATGGTTTTGTCTCTACCCAAAGTGCTTAGCTAACCTTGTCTAGAGTGCATCTCCCAAACGATGAAGTCCTTAAAGAGGAGCAAGGAATACATAAATGTACACCCCTAAGGAGATACTCATCTTGATTGAGAAATCCTATATGCTCACGATGGGGTCCTTCTTAAATATTTTGAAATATGATGTCAAAGTATGGACACAAGGTGTACTCAAACTTGATCCTACTAAACCAAATGAATTGGATGCTTAAGGTCTAAAAATAGGGTGGTAACCCGGCTAAAGGCATCAGCAACTTTGTTATCCTCACCTAGATGATACCTAATGACATGAACATTTGAAGAAAGATACTTAACCCACGAGCATGTCTATGGTTCAAGTGCTTTTGGGATGGCAGGTACCTTAAAGCTCGATGGTCTGAGTATAAGACAAACACTATTAGGTAACAGGTAGTATGGCCAAAGATGTAAAGCTCTAACAATAACAGAGAATTCTTTATTACTGGTTGAATACTTCTGTTTGGCTTCATTGTGTTTTTCACTAAAAAAAGCTATTGGTATTTACTAAACACATATTACAAACAAAATTAACAAAGCATAGTGAATAAAGCAGTGTTTCCTGACCTAGACCATTTTAGAATTTTTTCTATGGATAATTTTTGAAAAGTTCTCCAGCTTTTCGTATTTACTAAACAACCCCAAATTATGAGAAACTACAAAAAACCCCTAAAATTTGTGATTTTCCACTTCAACCCTGAGCAAATTCCAAACAGCTCCTTCAATTTCTAAAATAACAAAGAGACCCTGGTTGTGAAAAAAGTAGTGGCCCTGTTGGTCGATAGGTGGATGCTTGGGTTTTGGTGATCTGTGACCAGGAAAGCATCTGGATTGAGATAGTATTAGGGTGCAGCTAGTTGGTCTGTGGGATTTGTTTAAAAGGCTCTTTGGGTAGTTTTTTTAGGTTGTTTAGTGCGCAATTCTGGAGGGTTGTTTGTTTGATGGCTTACGGAAAGTGATTGAATTCTTAATATGGTTGTACAAGTGGATGAAAACCTGGGTTTGATACCAAAAGTGGTGGAGAACTAACAACTTATGTCAGCAGCAAAAGAACAGCAATGAAAGAAAATAGAAAGAAAATTATGGGAAAATTCTCAAACAATTTTGTTCATAAAGTCTGAGAAACAAAGACCAACTAGGCCACTAATTATAGCGGTCAAATACAAACTTAAATCCCTAATGGCCTAATAAAATTCCAATCAATCAAGAGAAATCTTCAATCAATCAAAAAATAATAATTCAATTTTGCAAATCACAAATAAAATCAAATCTCAAAAATCCCTAGTCAACTATTCTCAATCAAATCAAATCCCCCCATATCTGTAATCAACCAATCTCCATCAATTCCAATTAATTCTTTTCCCCTTTTTCCTAACATAGGTACAGTTCTTAGGATGTTCTATATCAAAAAGACCAAAGGCTAATTTGAAAATAGGAACTTATGGATCCCTGGAATTCAATGCTCAGTTGCAAGTGTATAAGCCAATGCAGATTTAAATTAGCAGCCTTTATTACACATGTGCAAGGACAAAGTGAACCATCATGGTTCAGCATGGACCATTATTTATGAATAAAGCAGATAGCAAATTAAAATCAACACTCAGTTTCAAACAAAGCCATTTTGTCACTTCTTTCTTGCGGCAGTTTTAGAATATAGCATCTAGTAGAGAACCAAAAACCGCATTTAAATATATATAAGATATTAGTTACAAGGATTGGAGATGTCTGCTTAACAGGGAATGCATTGCAAAATGAGATACCACTTAATTCACCTTGAACCTCAAAAATCCGAATTTACTTTTAGCTGATAAATCAAACTTTTGCTTGTGTTGATTCATGTTTTGTTATTATGCTTTTGAGCGATAAACAACTAATAGTTTTCAAGAAAATCAAAACCACATTAATCTTCATGGTGATCATTATCGCAATGGCAAGGCATAAAACATATAGGCTTGAATTTAGAACAAACAACTTCAGTAATAGCAACTAAGTAGGTCAGCACATAGTAGTGTGCTTCTTTTAATAAAAGAGTCAAATTAAAAAATAAATATATATATAAACTAGTTAAATAATCTTTCAAATGAGAAAACATTACCTGATTGAAGAAAGGCCAAGATTCCATATTTTGCGCCCTAAGCGTATCTACATTGATTGCTTGGTAGTTTATAGTTGATCTTAAAATTTTTGGTCTCTGTCACAGTAGTGCAGTTTGATTAGTTCATTTATCAAAGCAACAAATAGCATCAAACTACGAAATTTTGACGAATGTCCTTGTCATTGTTCCTGAAAAAAGCAAATTATTTGGAAGTCATCTCAAACATTTAATAACACCAATGAGAGATCAACATAAAATTTAATAACAACCAACATTGTCACATATTTACATCTAAAAGAAACGAGCCAAGCAACCATCAATTCAAAAAGTTTAAAATATCAATTATAAGTTGGTACGAATTAAGAACATAGAAAACTTCCATCGATATTTTCCACAATTACAACCCAAAAGATCATGGAAACTGAAAGAAGTCCGGAAAATAGTACATAGCAGCGGTTGTTCATCTATATTACAAAATTTGGCAAACATAATAAATTTCAGGAAGATGTATGAATCTTGAGATAAAAATTGACTCACTACACAGTTGTTTTTGGTCATTTTCTTCAGCTAATGATTGGGACACTAGAATTGGGCCCTTTTCCATTTTTGCTAATCAATGTTAGATTCAAGGAACATAAGTCATACATGCATATACTTGAAAACTTTGTTTAAAATTCCTATCCATTTCTACCATATATACAAGATTATCTTCATACAGTTGTTAAAGAATTGCCTTGAGAACACAGTAAAACTCATAACTGTTAAACTTAATAATTCTATCAGGTGAAACTATTTTTTTTTTTTTTTCCCTAAAACAAAGATGAAAAAATACTAGTAGACAGCATCATTTACTTGATCCATTCACACTAAAAACCTTCACAAACTGACAGGAGTGGTGGTGTACTGACTATATTCATGTTGCACTAAATACTAGGACTCTTGATGAGTAATTTTGGAACACTGAAAGGGAAAATCATTCATTTTGCACTATTCTCTTTACTTGTGTTGGTACTTGGTATGACCAGAGAGGGAATACCTTAACTGTAGCCACAGAATGTATTTTCGAAATCCAGTATTGAACAATTCTATCTAGAGTGCAAAGAAGTTGCAATTGGTTAAGGTATTGCTACATGGTGTTGAAGGCTTGAAGGCAATTTGGCGCTGTAACTATATACAGTTTATACCTTAACTGATCTCTTATTTGATCTCCCAAAGTTACCATGTATAAAGCAGGGAATGATCATGAGCTGGTTTTAATCTTCTTAGTTTTTTTTTTTTTTTTTTGGCGGGGAAGTGGGGTGGGGGGTTAGGCTGCTTTATGTGAGATATTTTTATAGTAGTAAAGCTCCATATAACTTTGCTTGAAATCTGATTTCTTGCAGTCTTACTCAAGTGTGTGATGGCCAAGTGCACACACCTATTTCATTAAGATCAACTAAATGCTAATTTGAATTATTATTAACTGTCTTAATCAAACACAACCAATGTTTTAAAGGCAAGGCGAAGCGATAAAGTGTCGGTGAGGCGGTCGCCTCAAGCCGATTGAGGCAACCGCCTCGATTTCAAATGAAAAAAATATATATAAAATGTAAAGCAATATTCTATCTTACAAAATCCTCCATAATATTGAAAAAGATAGTGAAAACCAATGTTAGAAACATAAGGATGAAACAAACTAGAATAAATTCAACAAAAATAATCAAACATATAAAATCCTAAGTTAGGTTAACATGACAAAAAAAAATTAAAACAATTAAAAAGTGTAATTATATGATATATGAGAGCTATTTAATAAAAGCGATAGTATAGCATTTAACAAATATTAAAAAAATAAAAAATTATATAAGCACTTAAACCATTGACTCTCAGTCTCTCCACTCTCAACCTCTCCTTCGACTCTTAGTCTCTCCTTCGAGTCCCTCCCAATCAACTCCACCATCTCCTCCGACGACATGCTCTTCTCTATCTCCTCCATCTCCACTCTTATCTCTGCCATCTTCTTCACACTTTTCCTCACCAGAACCTCAGAAACGTGCTGGATCTTCACAGTTGACTTCGATCAATCTCCTTTCTCTCTGACCCGACGAACTACACCGGATCTTCACAGTCACCCTCCAACGATGGGACAAGAAGTCAGTGCATCGTAATCTCTCTCCCCTCTACTCTCTCTCCTCTTTTTGGACTGCCTCAGATCACCTTACCTCTAGGCGACCTGAGGCGAGTTTTTTTAGGTACTCTGCCTTAGGTGACAGCCTTGAGGCACATAAGGCTCCAAGCAGTGAGGCAGCCTTTTAAAACCTTGAACACAACCTAACAAAATGTACTGAAAATGAAAATATTGTTAAAGTGAAAAAATATTTCTGAATTGAACAATCAAGTGTTTAATTATCCATCACAATCATTTATTGTGACTCGATAGTTTCATTCAGTCTCATTCAATTTAATAATATTTTAGATTTAAATATTCATCGAGTCTAATAATGTTTCAAATTTAAACCTTTTTCAAAATGTTAGATGGTGATGTACTGACAGGGACTATCGACTAGCTTTGTGTAAAGGAAGAAATAATGGAGAACTGGTCATTCATTTTACAAAGAGAATGGAACCAGGTAACAGTAAAATCAAGTCCACAACTAAAGAAATAGTATATGCAAAACAAAATCAGATAACTCACTTGACATTCCAAATTCTTTTACACATTTTTTTTTTATCTACTGGCATCAGGGCAGAAATTGTCGGGACCGGCTAAGATGAGAAGACGAGACTCTGAAGCACTGCCCGGAATCTAGCTCTCAGAAGCAGGAGAGGGCTACCCAAGTGGGTGGGTGAGGGTGCCTTAAACCACGGCAGCCCCACTTGCCGCTCTTTTACACATTTTATACAACTAAATACACACACACACACACACACACACACACACACACACATACACGTACGTCATGAAATTTAAAAATGAAATTACCTGGGTTTGCAAAATTGACTGTGAAGTGGTGTATATAAGCTCCCACTTGCCATCTAGCAAGTCTGATTTCAGTGGCTCCTTGGTTGGATTAACTTGTTCAAGTTTGCGGGCTATCTATTCAAATCATCAAACATACACGCTTAAAATGTAATTAGTAACATTATGTACTATAAAACTTATGCTTCTGTTAGCCAACCTGATCAACGGTTCGCTGGTCGTCTGAGGTGGCCTGGACGCCACGATCGAGCGGCGCGATGGTCTCAAGAAGCTCTTCCTTGAGAAGCTTAGCATCTTTTCCTTTGCTCAAAAAACCGGGAAAGAAAGAAACTTTGGCTCTCCATTTCTCATTCTTGTTGCTGCTTAACGAGAGGTCGTTTTTGTTGTTCAAGTTAGTGGGGGAGTGAAGGAGACAACGGGTAGAAGGGACAAGTCTAGGGAGTGACAGTGTTACCAGAAAAGAAGAACAAGTAGAGGCGGATAAGGCCATTAAAAAGGTAGGGAGGGAATAGGCTGCTTTGTGCCTACTGACTCTTTTATTTGTTTGCTCGTGGATCTACTTTTTCTTCCCGTCGAAATTTCATTAAATTAATGAATGAGGTTATTTTAATCTTTCAAGCAAAAATATGGTAACAATATTTTAGATAATCACTTCGCCCTTTATAGTAATGAAATAAAACAATCTTTTGATTTCCACCGTCCATTGAGTTAGGATAGATGGTAGACACTCATTTATAAAAAATTTAAACTAAATTATCCATTCAAAATTCAAAACAAAATAAAATCATATGATATTCTCCATCCATCTCATGGTTGGACTATGGAGTTTTATCATAATTAAAATACAAGAAAAAAAAAATGAAAAAGAAAAATTCAAGGATCCAATAACCAATCATCTATTTCTATTGAACCTCCATCACCAACAATTGTGGACAATGGAAATATGATGCGTCTCCATCTTGCAATGCAGACGTTGATTTTGTTCCATCATAGATTCAATCATTAATCTGGTGATGGTGATGGTGTAGGAAAGTATGCCTAAAGCATGATCTTTTTCTATCAATGTTTATTACTTATTCAATGTTATCTTCGTATTAAAAATAAAATACATCATGTAACACTGTAATATAAGATTATCTTTGTCAAAAGAAAACATTTTAAGGTTCCTAGACTATAAAGTATAAATAATTATTCGCATAAAGGAGTTTATCTATGATAGATATAATTCCTTATGTTAGTATAAAAAATGAAGATGAAGAGCCGTGAAAAGTGGTGTAAAAAATAGAGATAAACACTAAAGAGAAACGAGAAAAGTACAAAGATTGGGTTGGGATCAGAGTTGGGGTTGGGTTATCCAACAAACTCGATCCAACCTAAAAATGGGTCGAGTTGTATAATATCAACCAGATCCTAAGTTTTTTGAAAGGTCAACCCAACCCAATCAAACCATAAATGGTGTGGTCGGGTCGGGGTTGTAAGCCCCTATTCTTACTTCTAGACTTCCTAATATTAGTAGATAACTTATGAGGTGAAAACATTAAATTCCATAAACATTCTCCTTATAAGTGATATTAAGATGTTAGAGTAAATTTTAAGAATTGATTCAATTTAATAGAAATTAATTTAAGTTAATAATAAGAGAAAATTCAAAAGAATGGCAAAATGGTCATTTGATCCTAATAAGAATTCAATATAAGTGTGTTGGATGACCAACACTTAAAAAAATTTCGAGAGTGTTAGTGAGGGATGGACGGTAAGAGGAAGAAAAATGGAGATTCATTGCTTCCAACCATTTTCAAGACTCTATATCAAGATTTTAGACTTATTCAAGCTAGAAAATCAAAGTTTGAGCAAGATTAAGGTAAGTTATCATTACTTTTACTAAAATTGAAGTTAGTTAAGCTTGTGTGAGGTGTTGATGGTTGGGTTTGTTATTTGTTATGAAAGTGACATGGTTTTGATCTTAGTCAAGCTTAGAACCTTAATTAACTAGAAAGGAAACTTGATTTAAGAGAAATCATACATTAGATGAAAGTTAGGGTTTATGGAGGTAAAACTCTAAAACTTAATCTAAACTTATGTGAAATAATTTGAATTGTAGTTAAGGTGTTTGATGAAATACCTAAAAGAATTATTGAATTGTAGTTAAGATGTTTGAAGAAATGTCTAAGAGAATGAAAGAGAGAGATTGATGTGGTTGTGTGGGTAACTTATGGCCACTAGGAGGGGTGTGTGATTTCATTGAAGTTTTGATGTAATTCATGCATGTAGAAGTTAGAAAATCTTACAAAAATGTTAGAAATGATAAAAGAAGAGAAAGAACTCAAGGTATTGCTTTAGACTAGATGAAGGGCATTGGTGATGACCAAGCAATGTCACTTCCTTTTTACATTTTTATATCATGTATGATCCTAATTGAGTATATGTGAGTCTAAAAACCCTAATATCTAGCACTACTTGGCCCCACCAAACCACAGCATAATCCACAAACTCAGCTGCGGCTAATTTCACCTTCTTCTCCTCAGTAAAATTATGACACTCAAAGACTAACTCCACTCGTTTCTCTCACTCTAAATACACATCAGGATCAGCCTTCCCTTGGAAAGAGAGTATCTTCATCTTAATGCTACCAAGATCCCTATCCGGTCTATTGGGTCTATCATCTCATCTTACTCTCTGATACGGACCTACCTAACTCCTCGTCAAAAGCTAGCTTGTAAAGGGGGGATTGCAAACCCATATATATAACACCCAAGACCACCCTCGCTAACCGATGTGGGACTCATCATTCCCAACCCCTTTAGACTGCACGTCCTCGTGCAGAGAACCTTCGTACATGGCCCACCGACCAGACGAGGTGTGGCTCTGATACCATATGATACGGACCTGCCTAACTCCTCCTCGAAAGCTAGCTCTCCTCTTCGAAAGCTAGCTTACAAGCTAGCTTTCAAGGAGGAGTTAGGCAGGTCCGTATCACTTTCTCACTCTCATCCCCATAGTACCTACGATCTCCATCGCCATTACCTCTTCCTCTACGACCACCTCTACCACCTTTAATTGACCCCTATTAAAATTAATGGCATTGTCATCTCCTTCCAAATCTTCTCCATAGAACATCCCATAATCAACTTCAAATTCATCATTACTACTACGCTCATTAATTTGCTGTCCCCTTTGCAAAGTAGCTATGGCCTCATCTTGCCTATCCATTCGATCCCTAATATCTTCAAACACCAAATTCATCGTCTCAAATTGTTGTTGCATCGCTTTGAGAACGAACGACTCATTACCCTTTTCTCCTCCTTCAACTTCTTTATCGTTATCTGTAGACATGATGGACACCTACAAGAATGTTAGTAAAGGTAACCTCACAACACTCCCTCACGTGTTTCACTCTAATCACTTACGTGTTTGACACTCAATGATTTTGATTTAACTCAACACTCCCTGTCCACACTCAAACTTTTCTCGCTAAGTTCTTTATAGAACTAATCAATCACAACAATGTCACCCTTGAAATAATCGCCCTAGACAAATTTCGACAAAGAAAAAAAAAACGCACACACAAAGAACACGAAAGAAATAAGGACCAACAATGACACTAGAATGACGAAATAACGAAAAGCAATCTGTTCTCAAGAAAAAATTTCGAACACCACAAAGATCTTGAATTGCAAATAAGGTAAATTAATATCAACTCACTTCAATCCAAGCAATTTATGACATTCAATTTTTTTTTTTTTCTGAATATTTTTTTTTTCTGATACTTTTTTTTTTCGATTTTTTTTTTTTTCTAAATCAAACTAGAATGCACTCTATATGGATTATAAATTGTGGAGTTAAACCAAAAACAAGATTTTGATATGAATCTTGCAATTCAAGAAATATGATGATGAATCAAGAAACCCTAGAATGTGTTTTGCAAGAATCTTGATTTTTGGATGCGGTTTAAGTGCAAAATATAAAGATTCAAATCAAGTTTGTTGTAATCGGTTAAGATAGATGGTGATGTGCCGACTACAAGAAACTCAAGAATATATATATTTATATATATATATATATATATATATGACAGATAAAAGAAGTGGCGTGCAGTACCACAAGACAAAAAATAAAAAGAATGCTGATTGAATGCTAGGTGATGATGTGCAGCACTAGAAGACAAAAATAAGGAAGATATATATATTTAATATTGACTGATTTTGGTACTGCAATTCAATGAATGGTGATGCAGTTCATACGAAGCAAAAAGGCAAATATGTGATCAGAAACGAATTGGTGTGTGGCAGAATCAAGAAGCAAATAAAATACTGAGATGATGGTGGATGACATGACAAGAAGATGATGTGGTTGGTTTGTCACTCAATCTTGATGATGGTTTTTTTTTTTTTTGGTGCAGCAGTCAATAAAGTTATGCAAACTAGGATGATATGCGGCTAATTTAGAATTGAAACAAGAAAATTTAAATTCAAAACTCAAACCTGAATTAATTAACCAAAACTCTGATACCAATTGATGCGAACTCCGTATATAATGATACGACACCCACGATCAAATTGAAATACAACCCCCAAGAAAGTTAATTCAGAATATAGAAAATCTTTGACCCATTGATTAAAGAACCAAGAACCAAAGATATAATGACGCCACTCCCAAGAAAGAGATAAGAATGTGGAAGATAAGTCAAGTTTGATTAATCAAGAACAATTTTTGATGCAATCTCAAAGTTCTCAAAAGAACAATGGAGAAAAGTTAAAACTTTATTCAATAAACTTCTGATCAAACTTTTAGGTTTAACAAGCCTTTTATAAGCATACAATTCTAAATTTGATAAGAAACCAAAACAAACTCACAATTCTAAACCTAGTAGAAAACTAAAATAAAATCCTAATTTAATTAACTTTCAGCCCAATAATTAAAAGCCCAATATAATATAAAATATATTAACTAATTTAAAACCCATCCCATAATACAAATTAAGCCCAAATTAATACAATAAATAAATAATAGTCCAATTTGTATTAAAATTGCTATCAAAGCCTCAAGATTAATGCTCTTGGATTGGGTCTTGAACTTAAATAATATTTTGAAACCTCGATATTCCCTCCAAACCATCCAAGTCATGTTGTGTAAGACTCTTGACCCAAATCTCTTGAATGAGCCCATTTAAACCTTCATTCATCCTTTTAGCTCTAACCCTTGTCACAGGTCCTTCATTGATGCTCAATGGATCCATAGGCTTGATTCCTTAGTTTCTATCAAAAGATTTATGTTGAAATTTATGCATACTAAAATGCGTAGATAATTGTTTAGTTAATAATCATTAAATTGTTTTAATTGTTTTGATATTACATTTTTCCATCTTGTATTGTTATAAACCCTCCGCAGGTACTTTGCGTGGGTGATCTAAGTGAAAAAGCTCATTTGTTGATATAGGTGGGCGTGTACTCGGCAGATTGCATGACATAGACCATATTTTGTATTTTGATAAAAATAGAAACTAAATGTTTGCATGCATCATTTTGCATATTTTGCGACACTAATTTAAGAACGTGTATTATGATATTTTTGTGATGTAAATAACCTTGTATAGCATCTTATGGTATAAAGTACTTTGGTCATCAATTGTGATTTTCATGAGAATGAATGATTATGAAAATGCATGTTTGTGGAAAAAGAAGTTGGATTATGATAGAATTATTTGGAAGTGTATTTTCTTTATAGGAAAAATTTGGAAACCTTATGAATACAGTTGTTATGTTGTCGGTTTTCCGTTAAAATGATTTTAGATTTTGAAAATAAAATAGTTATTTTTATGACTTTAAATGAAATGAAAATTTGAAATTAAATGAATCAACTCAACTAATTTTAAAACAATGTAATTGAAGTGATTTCAAAGCAAAGTAAACGATAAGTTTTCAGGGTTCGCTCCATGAATTTCTTTTAACCGTCTATAGGGCTTAAAAAAGGTTCGTTGGAGTGTCAGGCAAAACCTACCGGATACTAGCCTAGAAGAGATCTAGTTTGGGTCGCCAAGGGTCGAGTTTGTTAGATTGGATTCAAGATACCTACCCTTACCATTTTTCATATTTTCACTTCCCATTTTTTTCGAATAACTTAGAAACTCAAAACTTAGTTTAAGATCAAATTTGTTAATTAAATGTCATGAATCATTCCATGCATGAATGCCATTCTTATTTAGAATTCTTAAAACTTTTCCTTATTGAGCTAGTAGTTCATTTATGGAGAGATTTGACATTTCTTTAGCTAATTGGAATTCTTGTTCGAACTTAATTAAACCTTTTCAATATTAGATTTTTAGTTGGATATAATAATAATAGGGTTTCGTTCGAAAGTAACTAGAAAGGGTTCTAGTTCCGTGGTTTTCCCACTTGGGTTTTCACGTAAAATCATTATGCCACACTTTTATCTCTTCTCTCTTTACTTTATTTTTTGTTTTGATTTTTTGCTGTGCACATAAAATAAAGATAAAAGAACTTTGAAACAATCTATTCACCATTTCTAGGTTGAGTATTGTGTTCACTAGGGCTTTTCAACTATAATTTATTAAAATAGGGGAATTCCAACAACTTAATGTTAACTTTCATAATTTGCATACTTTTGCATTTACTTTAATTGGAAGAATCGAAATGAGAATAAAAATGATCTGAAATCAGAATGATACATCGAAATTAGAATGATATATCGAAATCAGAATAAGTTATTTACTTCAATAGCAAGAATCAAAATCGGAATTAGCAGTATTCTCATTGAGCTGTTTACTTTACTTTGGAATAGAAATGAATTAATTACAAGTTATAAAAATGTTTTTGATTAAAATTATGAATTAATTACAATATACAAAACAATATCTATGTTTTTTTTTTTTTTAAAAAAAAAATAGTATAAGAAACTTTTTACATTGAATTTGAGAATGAAAATTGAGTTTCTTAAGTGGGGTGGGGGAATAGTACTTTCATTCCTCAACTCTAAATTGATATGAGACCCATACTTTTATTTTTATCACAGAATGAATTTTAAGCTAATATACTTTATTAATCAATCTCTCTCTCATTCATGTTCTCTAATTCACAAAGTAAGTCTTAAGAACGACAAAATTGAAAATCAAAATATAATTGGTTTTAAAACTTTTGGATGTGTCTATCGTACAACAGAAATTATGGTTAAAACGCATTTATCATCATTTTCAATCGTGTCTCCCCCCATAAATTTTAGTTTTAATTTTGAAATGTTATTTGTCTTGAAAGAAATATAAAAAACAAGATAAACATGTCAAAATTCGTTTTTCATTGGCAAAATCGACCAACAGAACAGTGACTTCATTTTTTCTACTACTAGTCTATATTTATCGTCACAACTTAAATCCACAAACAGAAATCAGTTGTCAAATATGGTGTCAGTCGCCCACATGAAGCCATCGGCCGCTTCTTTCATTTTGTACCGTGCAGACTCGTGTAAGTTTGGATATTTGCCAATCAACTTTTCTTCAGAGCACAGATTCAGGTTCAAGCTTGTGGCTCAGTCTCTTGGTGATAGGTGGAAGCTAAATGATATTGATACCGGTAAGTTAGTCTTTTTTTTTTTTGACTGTTATAAGCATGGATTCAGTTGATTTTTGCTGTAGTTTGATTGTTGCTGTTATGCGGTGAATTATTGTTTCTTCAAGTAGATTTCTTTGAGAATCAAGCAGCCAAAGAGTGTATATACTTTCATAAGAAGGCTATTCTGTCTTTGTTAGTTATTAGCAAGTTTATATAATACATTTGCATCACTAAATTGAACTTATTGGGGGGGGGTGTTTATAGTTCTAATGATGCATTCGAATCTTCTGGTGACAGCTTCTATGCAAGAGAGACTGAATTCATGGCTGTCTAAGACCCAGAGTTTTTTAAATGAAGCACTGGTGAAAACAAGTCAGAGTGGTAAGCCTGATCCGGAAAATGAATTTGATGCTCAAGTTATGGAGGACATATATATGGCAGAACGGACCATCGATGGTAGCACACCAAATGGGAATCTGTCGTTGGCTGCTGTTGTGTCTATTGAGCAATTTAGCAGGTGAGTATATGTCTCATTTAGTTTTGTAGTTTGTGTTATTGATCTTGCAGGAGAATTTGAACTTTCTTATATGTTTGAGGTATATAGTCATTTGATAAAGTGTGAAAAGTCTATGAGACTATTTGTCGTATATGCTACAAAAGGAAAAGGAATAAGAGAAAGGAGAAGAAATGAAGATAAGTTCTGCTTTGCAGGACTTGACTTGGGTATTACCATACTTAGCATTATTTAAACTAAAGGGTTGGTTTTTAGGAAAAACTTAATGATCACGAGTAAAGTACACGTGTTTTGTGTTAACTTACTGAAATATTTAAAATGTTCTTATTTTAGTTGAAAAAGTGAGAAATATGATTCTTTCTTCTTAATGTTTTTAGTCTAAATTCGAACTCTTAAAGGCATTCTCATCTTCTTCGCTAATTTACATTTCTTGTCCTAACAGTGTATCTTTTCACTACCAGCATCAAACAATCTAATCTAATATAGAATCAAATAGGACAATATTCTTTTTATATGCATTAGAATATCACAGCTATCTCATATTGTAATCTATATTCATATTGTAATCAAATAGCTGAGTATTATATGCTTCGGGGTGTGTGCTTGCATGTGTGTCATTTCTTATCATGAATGGATGTAATATTTGTTTGATGGTTTCTCTATGTATGATGGAATTTGTATAGAGTGCTATGGAATTAATACTGAGTGTTCGGTGCCTATCAGACTAATGCAGGACATATGATTTGACTTTTGGAAGTTGAGATATGCAGGATGAATGGTTTGACTGGACAGAGAATGCAGAAGATATTTAAAGCACTTGTTCCTGAGCCTGTGTACAATGATGTGCGTAATTTAGTGGAATATTGCTGCTTTAGGTTCTTGTCAAGGGATAGCTCAGACTTCCATCCATGTCTAAAGGTTGGTGCTGAGAATCTGTAATATATACTTTTGTAGTATGTGAGTTTCATCAGATTAATATTGGATATATCTGTTGACCATATGACACTGAAATTTCTTATATCTTTTCTTCCCAATCATTTTTGCTAGTATTAAAAGGTAGTATCCGCTATACATTTTTATTCAGTTTTTTTTTTGTAAGTTAAAGGTACTTTAGTTTGATTTCTTTGCTTGCTATCTCATAAGTGTTTATCTTGATGTTTACCTTGTCCAAAAATATTTATTTTTTGCTCTATGGATGGTCATATGTTTCCATTGGTATGATTAAATTTCCTACTTTCTGTTTCAAGCTTTTACAATTGGCACCGATATTACTTTTATCAGGATTTACTAAATCAGCTGATTGGCTTTTAAATGTATCTTTTCTATGTCTAGTGGGCAGATCCATGGCCTGCTTAACTGTAATTGTCTTTTCTGGTTGTGTCAAGAACCTGTATCTTGAGAACTTTGCTGTCTCTATATATATGCATTCTGCAATTGACATGCTTTCTTGAAATGTCTATTTTTTTTTGTCCTTGAAATTTTATGGAAGATTTTGTTTTAGCTTTTTGAATTTTATTTCCCTTATGATTTTCTAATATATTTGAGGTCTGCATCACTTTTTCTTACTTATTAATATTAATCTATTGGGAATATGCTCCCTGTGGCTTAATGGCTATCCAATAAAATGGTCGAGGGCTCAATATTTGTTAGGGATGTCTTCATAGGCAAGCAGTATAGGAAAAGGAAGGCATAAATCTTTCAATTATTTTCCTTTATTTTTGGAGTCTTGTTTGGTATTTAGTTTCCTTAGTTTTAATATTTTATTTCCTTATTTAGAGAGTCTTGTTTTGATAGTTGTTTAATTTCAATATCTCTGAAATAGGCAACATATATTTTGTATCCTTATTGAAGTCATTCTCCTGCTATAAGAGAGAAAGTCATGAAATAAAAATATTAATTGAGAATTTGCAATAAAAAGGTTAAGGAGAGTTTTTGGGTGGTCTCTTAAGAACAAACACCCAGTTTATCTTTCAAAATAGGTTCTTCGAAGAAAATCAGGAACGCGAACAAAGGGAATCAAGACGATTTCCCTGTGAATCGGCCTGTGACGAGATCCTATTTGAGAGAACATAACAAATTGGTATCAGAGCTTGGCGTCATGGGTGATTCTGACCAGCTAGCGATCAAGATGCAAGAGTTGGACAGGCGCATGCTAGAATCAAACCAGAAAGTCAGCCAGGAGATCCGTGACCTGCACGAATTTGTCAAGACAATCCAGCGCATACTAGAACTGCAGTGTGCAGGGAAGGGGAAGGTTGCTGAACCAGAAGATGACTTTGGCAGTAACAACCTGTCCAAAACCTGTCATGGGTTAATTGAGGAGTTACGGGTGGATGTTGAGATGCAAACTCCTTCGAATTCGGTGACAACAATGAATATTGCCAAGGCCTTCGAGCGGAAGATGCAGCTTGGTTGCGGGATAGGAGCGAGATGTTTTCCTTCGTGGACAACACCCAAACCAGTGGTATCAGCCCCTTCCATTGTTTCCAGCGGCGAGCAAAAAGAGGCAGTGGGCACTACTTCCATGACTTTGAGTGTTGGCAACACACCTTCACCATTCATTAAACGATTGTCCCACGTAGAGATGGTTGAACGATGTGCAAAAGGGTTGTGTTTTAATTGCAGTGAGTCGTATTCAGGGGGGCATAAGTGTAAAAAGCTTTTTTGTCTCAAGGTGAAGGACTTGAATGATAATTTAGAGTAGCCAACTATAGTGGATCCTGGTGGGTTTTCCCCTTGGAGAAGCAACGTGGGAAAATGCACTCCACTTCCAAGAGTTTTATCTTAAGTTCGAGCTTGAGGACAAGCTCGTTGTTGACTAGGGGAGTAATGTTAGGGATGTCTTCATAGGCAAGCAGTATAGGAAAAGGAAGGCATAAATCTTTCAATTATTTTCCTTTATTTTTGGAGTCTTGTTTGGTATTTAGTTTCCTTTAGTTTTAATATTTTATTTCCTTATTTAGAGAGTCTTGTTTTGGTAGTTGTTTAATTTCAATATCTCTGAAATAGGCAATATATATTTTGTATCCTTATTGAAGTCATTCTCCTGCTATAAGAGAGAAAGTCATGAAATAAAAATATTAATTGAGAATTTGCAATAAAAAGGTTAAGGAGAGTTTTTGGGTGGTCTCTTAAGAACAAACACCCAGTTTATCTTTCAAAATAGGTTCTTCGAAGAAAATCAGGAACGCGAACAAAGGGAATTAAGACGATTTCCCTGTGAATCGGCCTGTAACGAGATCCTATTTGAGGGAACATAACAATATTGCAAAAAGATTTTAAGTTCCTACTTATTATTTATTTAAGAGCTATGAGTTTTGAGACTTTTGATCTACTATTTACTCTTGCTTGGGGTGGGGTTTGGATTAATTAACTTGACATGTTGGCAGGAACCTGCGTTCCAGAGATTAATTTACATTACAATGCTTGCATGGGAGAATCCTTATCATGAAAAAGGCGATTTCCCTGCCAATGTTCCGGAGAAAGCATTTTTTCAGGTATATTTTCTTGGCTACAAGTTTAAATTGTATTTAACATTATTTCTGGCTGTTGTGTTGTTGGGCCTTAATAAAGTAAATCCAATTGTTTATTACAAAATGCATTAGACTATTATTCATGGTGAGAGCCACTAGTTTTGCAAGTAAACAAGGCTTTGGTGCCCTTCACCAACAATTGTGGTGTAAGACAAGAAAGGCCAAAGGAGACAGTGAGGTTGCAGACTCATGATGGGACCGAACATCATAATCTTCTGACAGACTACCAGCAAAGTAGTTGACAGTAAGTTGGTGGGTAGCCTTGGCAGATCAAGGTTCAAGGATTGGTTTTACTACCTTCAATTGGAAAAGCTGAAGGAGTTTGGATTGCATGGCATACAAATTGTAGTGACTGTTTTGATATTTTGATATGGATATGTAAAATTTTAGGCTAGAGAAGAAGATGATGAATGGTGGCTTTCGTCCATCTATGAATTGACAGTGGAAAGTGACATGACAGCTTAAGGGAGAAATTGGTGGGCTTAAATGGTATCTTTGCTAATGGAGATGATTTTAACTTGTTGAGATTCACTTCAGATATAACTAATGGAGGAAGAATGAATAAAAGCATGAGAAATCCAATCAGTTTTTTGGTGAATTGATTTAGAGATCTTGTTTAGAATGGAGCCTGAGCTTTGTTTGTCCTACTATCATGGTGCAAAAAAATTTGGACCAATAAGTATTTTACCAAATGGGTGGAATATTGACGATCTATTTCTTAACTATCGAACACTTAGGGCGTGTTTGGTATCATTTTTAATTTTTTTTTTAAACTATTTTTCAAAAAGAAAATCATGTTTTAAAAATGGTAAGAAGTTGTTATAGAAAACTAAAAATGATTTAAATGTGTTTCATATTGTTTTTTAAAATTCGGAAAAATAGTTGGTTGGACGGAAACATATGGTTTCTTTTGTAATTGATGGAAAATAGTAAATTGTTCTCTTCAACTTTTAGTTATAAATTTGAAAATGTGGTTTTTCACTTTCAAAAACAAAATTTTAAAGACATGTAAACAAACAACATTTTAACTGCTTTTGAAGATGGATCCAAACCATCTCATACAGTTTGTGGGCAGTCTCCTGCATGCAGCAAAGCATTTTGGGGTATGCTGGTACCCTGCAGCTCCAATCTCCTGAAAAATATATTTGCTTCTGAAACAAGCGAAAAACAATGTTTTATATAGTTGTGAGGTGATGGGCACATTGTGGTTGATCACTGTTTCACCTAAGTACTTTTATTCAGTAGTAAGATGGTTTTAGATTTTTTATTCAATCTTAAGACTTTATTCTCTCTTGCGTGTTCTCCTGTACTTTTGTCTTTTGAAAATAATTTTCAACCAACTTGTTTAATGTTTACTCACATTCATGATAATTAATTATTAAGTAGGCCATGAATCTTTATTCATCCAAAGCATTCTTATGTCTTTTTTTGTTTTTTTTTTAAATATTTTAGTTGCATTTTAGGATTACATTCTTCCATGATAAGATTCATTGTCTTTTCTTGATTCAAATTTTTAAGATGTGACCAATGGCTTTACACTTCCATGTATGTATGCATAAGTAATACTTAGATTACAAAATGTGGTAGGTGTAGTTGATGATGATGGCAATAAGCGTGTTAGCCTGTCATTAAGTTTGAGTTTGTTCACTTCTGATTATTCCTTTTGCTTGATTGCAACAATTATAATCAATGTGTGTAATCTAGTGAGTGCTTAGTCATATTTGATTCGGTGATTGTCAAATGTTATTGTCAATTGTAATCTTATTTATGATTTAAAAACCACAATCTTTGTTATCTTTAAAGGGAAAGCTTGTAGGAGAAGAAGCTTTTGTTCGTATTACTCCTGCTATTTCTGGTTTGGCTGATCGAGCTACAGTGCATAACCTTTTCAAGGTTCTTGTTGGTGATAAAGAGGGCATCTCTTTGAGCTTATGGCTAACATATGTAGATGAGCTTCTCAAGTGAGTTTCATGCTATTTTTTAATGCATTTCATGGAATTTTTGGCAGATAAATTTCACATTAGTCGTGTAATCCATTTTATATCATGTATCTATTGAAGAAAAATAAACAATTTAGTTCGCACTAAACTGCTCCTATGGTCTTAACTCTTAGTTGTTTATGAAGAATTTGCATGTCTTTATAACTGAAAATGTCGTTAAAGAAGCTTGTATTGACTATTGAGTAAGCGAGCATTCAATAGTTTGCACAGAATTTTTATGTTGCCTTTACTAGTCATAGTGTTGAGAGTTAAAGCAAGTGGATGCATCTATTTGAAAACTTGTCACTGCCTGGGACTTCCATGCCATGGAATCTGCTCTACGTTGGTTCTAGCATGGGATTTAATGCCATTTGTTTAGCTCTATAACATGTGGCAGGTTTCTTTAATTAGCACATTTAGCAGTTATTTTTCAAACATATTGCTTGTTGAAATTATTTGCATTTGGATTGTTGAGTTTCATGGACTTTTGTGATCTTGTAACAGATATACCGGTGCAAGTGAAAACTTTCAATTAAACCAAAGTGTTTGTCATCTATATATTAGTATCTAGTTGGTATATAACTTGCAATTTAAAGCGATTGGTTTTTGTAGTTTGTTTATTGTCCAGGCTAAAAGAGCTCATATCTTGAAATTCTGGATATTGTAAGAGTGTGAAATATGACTTCTACTTGAAGTTTTATCTGTGGGAACCATGCAATGTGTGACTTTGCCTGGCTTTGTGATTGTGCCTTGTCATCACTTTATCATAGTTAGTTCGTAGTCAACAAGTAAATGAAACTCTTTTATGTATTTTCAGACTAAGTTATTTCCTTTTATCTTTTATTTGAAGACGATCATCTTTACGAAGAATGCTAGCTTGTGAGTTTGGGTGAAGAAGGTTTACTTCTAACCCCAAGGGGTGGTTGGCCAAGTGGTCATAGGGTTTGGATCAGGAGGCCTTAGGGACACTTGCCTAGGGTATTAATGTCCTTTGAGTTTAAAAGGCTACCTAAGTTGTAGACTTGTAGGGTTCAGGGCACAACAGAAAGGTTGGGAGTTGGGTATCAAAAAAGAAAAAAAGGAAACTTGCTCCGTGTGGTCATTGGTGGTTAATGTTTTCATGGAGTTAGTTCCTCCTATTTATTATGTAGCCTTGTCAACAGAAACTTGCTATCAGTAAGGAGGCAGTAAGTAGACATGGGCAAGTAAATAAAGCTACCTAATTGATTTTTGTCTACTTTTAAAGTGTATTTTTCAGTCACAATTTCTCATATTTTTTTCAGTATAACTTATTTGATTCCTTTTCATTGTGTGTTTTGTTGTATTTACCATATTCAAAAAGGGAAATAACACCTTTATGTGAAGAAGCAATGATGATAGAGCAACATGAAAAGAATTTGGATTGAGAATCTGGTAAAAAAGAAAATGACAGTAACACTATTTTTTTTTTTGGGTGGGGGGCCCGCTAGATAGCCCACAAATCCCATAAAACCTGGCTAGCAAAAAAGGAGTTCGAATTTGGGGCCCTACAATTTTTTATGAAATGACAAACTATGGCCTTTGACCTTATAGGTACTTACAAGAAGATTAGAACCTTATATATCTTGTGGGAGCAAACCACAAGTTTGACCATTTTGCTATCACCTCGTGGGTCAGCTAAGACTTCCAATAGTGTTAACAGGAGAAATGGATAAAAGCAACAATAAATTTGCTAATCTTGCGGTGTCATGATTTCTTGAATGATTATGCATATGTTTTATTTGTACAATAATTGTTTATTAAATTAGGGTATTAAAAAATGTTAAACCGGGAATAATATTTTCCCTAATTTGTGTTCTAGTTAATTATGGAAATCCTTAAATTTTTAGGAGTATAATTGTTTTTAGTTTATCTTTCTATTTAAGAGAAGTAATCTTATACATCGCAGAATTCTTGTATTTCTATTCATAACAATATAAAAAACTAATTCTTTTATTATGACATTAGAGCAAAAATCCTTCTTATACAGACAATCTTAAGAATGCATCCTTTGTACTGCCCTTAGCAGCAATGGCAAGACCAAAACCCATAATTCTTCTTTGGCTGATTAACATATCTACTAGTTAATTAGCATGTTTGATGCCCTTCTATTTTCTCAATAACATTGTTTCATTGGCCTCTCTCTCAGAGATGTTTCATTAATCTCTTTCTTGAAGTAGTTCCATCAGCCATTCTGTCAAAGCAGATCCCATTTGCTGCTTTCTCAAAGCTGATCCATTGGCCGCTCTTTCATAGCTGTTTTGTTGGCCTCTATTTCAAAGCTGCTCAACATCTTCTATCTCAATGCTGTTCCTTGTTGTCCTCTATCTCAAAGCTGTTCCATCTGCACTGTCAAAGCCATTTCGCTGGCACTTTCAAAGCTGTTCTGCCTACACTCTCTTAAGCCGCTTTGCCGGCACTCTCTTAGAAGTTGTTTCATGGACCGATGGACATCTCTATCAAATCTTTATTAGTGTTCCACACTGCAGCATAGAAAAATATATCTACCCTTCTGTTTGAGGGAGGGGTGTTATGCTATAAATTGTTTTTTCCTTAATTTGTGTTCTAGTTAATTATGGAAATATTCATGTCTTTAGGAGTTTAATTGTTTATAGTTTTCCTTTCTAGTTTTGGAGAGGCAACCCTATATATGTCTCTGAATTCTTATGTTTCTATTATTTTATCAAAAAAGAAACTTATTAAAGAACAAGACCAAGTGGTCCACAAACTAGGAGACACTTAACAAATACGAGGTCAGCTGAACTAAAATCAACATATGAATGATCGTTTATGATATTTAAATTCTTGTATGCTAATTTACTGCTGGTTTTAGTGTAGAGTGCATGAAGGACGGAAATCTTATCAGATTCGTGAGTGTCCGCGGCTCCCTGGGGAGAGAATTTTATGCATTGGTTCCAGCAGGAAACGACCTGTTATAAAGTGGGAGAATAATATGGCATGGCCTGGGAAACTTACATTAACCGATAAAGCACTCTATTTTGAGGTATCCTCTTAATGATTTGGGCTAGTGATTCATAACTAAAGCTTCAAATTTTTTAAGACTAGAAAACTTTGAAGCATCTGTACATAAAATCCTTCAGTTTGGGGAAAAACACGAGCATCCATATTTCAAAAGGTCTAGTAATTGATTTGTTAGTGAGAGTACATAAAAATTGTCAAAATGCCGTTACTTTTGCCAATAAATAATTGAATCTTGATATTTTCGATTGCAAATTGTAGCACTCCCTTAGTCTCATATGCATGACTGTTTTTCATACATAACTTAGAGTTAAATCAGCTTACGCTTGCTTGAGAAGTTTCTCAATTCTATTCACATAAACGTTCTTTTGATTTTTGACTTGTTGAACAGATTAATTAGTTATATTTTTCAGGGTGTGAAACATCTTAGATTCACTTAAGTGAAAATATGTTCTGGCAAAGATGGAACGATGAAGGAGCAGCCCTTTATCAAATGGAGTGATTTGCTATATCTGATGAAGGGATATGCTCCATCATTAGAGGAAGAGTGAATTTGCTCCATTGATGGAGCAAACAATTTTTATGCTGAAAATCTGCGTTTTGTCTATAACTTGTTGACAATTATTACTACAAGTTCCAATTTATATAAAATAAGCTGTCCATGATTGAGATTGAAATGGCCAGAGCCAACTCATGGTGCCCCCTGCACTTAATCTTAATTGTGATCCATGTTTTGAAGTTTTATAATTAATCGCTGAATTACAAAATGTCTTTCGTTAAAAGGGTATCAAAGTCCAACTCAGTGAAGAATGTAGCCAACTGTACAAGTTAACATCAAGACATATTTCTTGTTGTATAATTTTCAGTTTTTGTGAGAATACCTCTTCTTCATGTAATATGTGTTAAATAATGGTAGAGTTCAACTATTTCATATATATATATATATAGTGCTTTTATAATTAGTACCTCCTAACTTTAAAAAATTAGGATGAACTAATCCAATTCATTCACTGTATTTGAATTAAATAGGCAAAATAATGTAATTGATGAATTTGATTGGTTCGTCCTAATTTTTTAAAGTTAGGAGGTACTGATAGTAAAAATACTCTCTCTCTATATATTTTGAAATGTTAACTATATCATATTGTTTGGGCAATTTTCACCCTAATCATTTATCTCATCACAGCTAATCATTTATCTCATTGCAACTATTTACAGGCTGTTGGGTTGCTGGGTCAGAAAGATGCTATAAGATTTGATCTTACAAGACGTGGATTGCAAGTGGAGAAAGCGAAGGTTGGACCTTTGGGTTCTGCTCTTTTTGACTCTGCCGTTTCTGTGTCATCTGACCCCAAGTAAGCTTCTGCAAACCTGTCTGTATGGCATTACTTGCTTACTTGAATAAGGATATATACCTTGTATGCCCGGAATCTATTTTCTAGTTAACCAAGTTTTCTGTGTGAGTGTAAATTTGTGAGAACCAGAAAATGTTGGATCTATGAATGCCTCGTAGTCACATAGCCTCTCATTTTCTTGTTCTCTTTTCTTTGTGGAGACTGTTCACAAGGAGCTTAAGAATCATACACGATAAGAAAATGAGAGAAAGGCAAGAAGAGAATTGAAACTTGTCTTATTATTCAGCCAATGTACATGAGTTTATAGTGCTAGGCCTAGAGTAGAAAAGGAAGTTGAATTATATTACATTAATTATGCAATCAGTCTATCTAATTACATCAATCTTTTCTGGTTGATTGGCAACTTAAATGTAGCTAATTGACAGTTTAAATGTAGCTTATTGAAAGCTCAATTATAGCTGGTTGATAACTAGTTTAACAGATATTATAGCCTTAGACAGGGCTGTGTGACTATGGGGCATTCATGCAGCTGATATAAATTATTTGTGACTAAGGCTTTGTTGAGTTGACTTTTGAGTGGTGAATTAAAATCTTTTCAATAGGACAGTGCAGTATGAATTTTCTTATATGATTACCTGGAAACTTCTGTCGATAGAATTGACATATGTTGATTATTTTAAAGATTAATACCATTGGTGGCCTTATCTATTAGTTTAAGGTTTTTGGCTGTGCAATAACTTATCAATATATAAGTGTAATTTACTTGTGTCAGAATTGAGAGTGGCTTGATATTTATTGGATTAATTTACAGCTCAAAACTAAGTTACAAGTTGAATTGGATATTCACTCAGAAAAAACAAAAAAAAAGTTCAATTTGGATATCAATTATTCCTCTTCTTTATGTATTTTAAAGTGTGATTTTGTTCTCATACATGATTTTCAACTATTTTTTAATGTATCTTCAATTGGAATTCATGAGCTTTTCAGCAGCCAGATAATGTATCTTTGGTTTCTGTTTAGAGTCACATGATTCATGAGGCTCTATTTCACAGGCAGTTCACTTTTAATCTCTCACTCCCTTAATTTTTATCTCAATTATATATTCTTGTCCAGGTCAGAAACATGGGTGCTGGAATTTGTTGACTTTGGAGGTGATTTGAGACGAGATGTCTGGCATGCATTCATCAATGAAGTTATTGCTTCACACAAGTTTATACATGAGTATGGTCCCAGGGATACTGATCAATCAATCGCTCATGTGTATGGTGCCCGCAAAGGGAAGGAAAGGACTGTCACAAGTGCTATTAATAGTATTGCAAGATTACAAGCTCTTCAGTTTATGCGCAAGTTGTTGGATGATCCTATCAAACTTGTTCAGTTCTCATATTTGGAAAATGCACCTCATGGTGATATTGTTTGTCAAACTTTAGCAGTAAACTATTGGGGTGGACCATTGGTTACCAAAGTAACAGAAGCAGGAAACCAATCTACTCAAGGAGCTAGATCTCTGGATGAGACATATGAAATTAGTAATCATGTATTTGATATAGATGGAAGTGTTTACTTGCAGAATTGGATGAGGTCTCTGTCTTGGTCTTCTGCTGCTTCAATAAATTTTTGGAAAAACTCTTCAGTAAGACAAGGAATAGTACTAAGTAAAAATCTTGTTGTCGGTGATTTGACTCTTGTAGAAAGAGCAGCCCTCATGTGCAGACACAAGTCACAGGCAGTTGAGAAAACTCAAGCCACCATTGATGCTGCAATGGTCAAAGGGATACCCAGTAACATTGACCTTTTCAAGGTTTGGCTATTATTTTGTTCCTTTGAGTGAGTTTATTCTAGTATTGTGAATATTCATCAACTGACAGTTACTGCACCCGGTTTTTGAAGGAATATTGAAGTAATCTGCTGCATTACGTATGATGTTAGTGATAGAACTATTACAGGAATGATGCATTTAATTTTGTTAAGTTTCACATATATGGTGTTTGCATAAGTTTAGTTTATATTACTTCTGCTAGTGTTGTCCTCATGATGGGTCATGAAAATCATTATCAGTTGAATATTTTTCCTTCTGGCAGGAACTCATGCTTCCTCTGACAATAACTGCCAAGAATTTTGAAAAGCTAAGACGCTGGGAGGAGCCACACATGACTGTCTCCTTTCTTGCGATAGTGTACACTATAATTTTCAGGTAGATCCCTGCTTAGCCGTAAAATTTATTTGAGGTCGTTTTTTTTTTTTCACTTTTACCTATTATCTAGATAATGATATATTTTTGCGATTAGCTTGTGTATATTTGATTACCAATGATCTAAATGCAGCATGTTGTTATATTTTACTCGTTGCGATTTGTATGTCTTGTTAAATTTGACATTGGATTCTTCTCATGAAGTTCTATATAGCAAGGGCATGTATATAAGGTTTATGCTAAACCATTCCTGGCCCGAATTATGCTATCCCCAATAGTCAAGTAAATATAATTATGTCTATACTAAACATCAATAGCAATGTAGATTTTTTCTTTGTTTGTTTCTGGTATTTATATTGGTGAGAAGAAGGTATTTCTTCTTAGCTATTATGTCTACTTTTCATCAGGATACTGAGGCCTAGATCATGTTCCACCTGGAGCTTCTCTGGTTTGACCTTTGTTTCTTAAGATTTTCTATTTATGAATTGATTAAGCTTGTAACATGACAATGACAAATCCTTATTATAGTTTAACATGTGCATTTCTTTCAGAATTTAATAATTTTTTTCAGATAAATTTGTAATTTGTGGATTAGATTGTGAAGATTACATATATGGACTTTCCTGCCTATGGCTCAGGGCATTCCTCAAACTGGAATCACTTTCTGATTCTCTTTTGAGTGAATTCTCAGTAACATTAGTGTTTCCGCTTTGTAGTTGGAATATAAACTGACACTTTTATTCTTCCTTTCAGAAATTTGCTCCCATATGTATTTCCCATGTTGTTAATGGTTTTGGCAGCTGGGATGCTAACCCTTAAGGGCCTGAAAGAGCAAGGTCGCCTGGGGAGATCTTTTGGAAACGTTACTATTCAAGATCAGCCTCCTTCAAATACTATTCAAAAGATCATAGCTGTAAAAGATGCCATGTGTGATGTGGAAAATTATCTCCAGAACCTGAATGTCACACTACTAAAAATACGCACAATATTTCTTTCTGGTCAGCCTCAGGTATGTTTGTCTGATTGATTGCATTACTTGTTTAATTGCACACAAGCACCGGGAAAATTGACCGATGGTTTTGATAGACATTTCAAGTTTGTAAAAGACTTGAGTTGCTTGAGGCATCCAATATGGATATATGCACCTGCACGTGCACACACACAGTGTATATTACGTTCTGAGCATGATGAATAAGAATTTTCATTGGTTTGGACTTCTTGTCAGATAACAACTGAGGTAGCGCTGGTATTGTTATCTTCTGCAACCATTCTTTTCATTGTTCCTTTCAAGTATATTCTTGCCTTTCTTCTTTTTGATCTCTTTACCCGGGAGCTTGAATTTCGGAGAGAAATGGTCAAGAGGTTCATAACATGTTTAAAGGAACGTTGGGACACAGTTCCTGCTGCCCCTGTGGTTGTGTTACCGTTTAAAAGTGATGAGTCCAGAGCTGCTAATCCAAGAAGGGAGACAACTGAACAAGCAATCAGTGAAAAATTTGAACAGTGATGAGATTAGGCCAATTGTTTACTACACATTGAAGCAGTTTCGTGATGAATAAAACTTGTAAATACTTTCAGTTGTATGACAATCTTTATTAAAATATTATTTTTGTACATGGAACAGAGCTCATCAGCTGTGGGAAATAATTTCTTCTTGGGAATAATATTTTGACTATTTAAGTGGTGGATGAACACACCATCCACAGAGACTGATGAGGTGCAGAAATTACATTTGTAATGTTGCCCATTATATAATGACCTGCATAAATTGAAATGTGCAAATTGATGTTTTGAGGATTGGGTGTGTACTTGAGTTCTGAACTTACTACAGCATCTAAACGATCAAATATGACCTGAACGCGCCTAATGAATTCAGATGGAGCTGTTTAATATGGGCCAACTAAGGTAAACCTATGTCCTTCCATTTTATTTTGCATGATAACTGGCTGAATTTGTACTGTTTTGTAAAACCTCTGTTTCATTTTCAGCCAGGTTACTTGAAGCATTGTATGTGCAGATTGCGGTAAGTCCTAGGATCAAATTATATGATCTGATGAATTTGGCTGTTTAAAAGTTGTGGTGTGCCCATATGATGGTATTATTCTCTCGCTATTTCTATAGCATGCATTTTCTTTTTTTTTTTTTAAAAGAGAATCCTAAACCAAGTTGTGACATGCCAATTGCCTATTAATGTTCCTTGCTGGATAGCTTTGTTGGTTAGATCAGTTGCTCTAGAGCAAGAGGTCTAGGGGTCAATCATCCTCACACCAACTTGCAGGGGGATTTATTTAATTCAGTTGTCTTTGTTTATAGTGAGAGGGGAGGAGACTGAAAAAATGTAAATATAACATGCTGTTGCAGTTTGCATCTTTTTAAATTGAAGAAGTTGGCCTCTGCAATAGCCAAATGCCTTTTCATACTATTTTGGCAAAGGAGAGCTACAAGGCAACTAAATATGGTAGTCAAGAAAAGTTTGCTTTACAAGAATATTGCTGGTGAATGTTATTGTGTATCACTAGTGGATAGAGATCGGGCTTATTCACAAACTGCAGATGTCATGAAGACCTTATTGTGGCACTCATCATTTCTTTTTTCTTTCTCCTTTTTTTTTTTGTCCTCCTGAAATGTGTGTTACTGATCACTTGTTTTATGATAAAAATAATATCATGCAAATATGTAAATTTTTAGATGTCAAGTAGATTAAATATAAACAGAATGGATTACATTTTTGTAACTTGCATGAACGTGATATTTAGAAACGATAATAGTGAAAAAAAAAAAAATCAAAATCACAATTGCTGTACAGGATTTGCTAGAATATGGCTCCTATATTGAATGTCTGAGGCAATACAAGCACCAGGAAGAGCCACCAGCTTTGAGAGAATGATTTCAAGCCCTTTGATAATTGATTACAGAAAAACTTATTATCATGGTAAGAGCACACTGTTTGATTCCTGCATTTAACACCGGGAAATCCATAAGTATATTTGCTGCATTTTCAATTCTGCATGAAATATCATTCTCTTGAAATGTTATCCTGCATACCTTGATGCACAGAAGGCAACCATGTATTCTTCTGCTGAACATGTTATGATACTTGTACGATCGTCAAATGCATAACTAGATGCTGCAGGGCATACTTTTTTGAAACTACTGGAATAATTACTGGGCAAGCATGTGGCTTGATCTCCATATGATCCTCTACAGCAAAACTGATCACTGTTAAAAACATCACAAGCACTCCTGCAACCGATGACTTTGCCATTATCTTTGACGGTCAGCTCAGAGGGACAACTTTGCCGTAAGTCTCCATCACAACCAGCAGTGCTACAATTTCCTTTGCCACCAAAAGGTTTAACCAGTACTGGTACATTGAACCCATCTACAAGGCTAACATCGTAAAAGTCTGTATCACCAAGGGTAAATTCAGCAATTGTTGCAGGTAAACTTCCTGGACCTGTGCAGTTTATGGAAGGGCCACAGCTGCCTGTTTGGCATGTGCTGGTGCTGTTGCTGAACTTGCAGCCAGTTCTTGCCCAGATGCGGCCGCTCCACCCAGGAGGTGCATCATAAGAGGCAGATTGACCTGGATTCAATGTGAAACCCTCTCCCCGGAAACTATTATTGAGGGTTATTACTCCAGGCCATATTGTCTCTTTGCACACATTTACTATGGTAAGTAATATTCTTAGCCCTTGAATACATTTTTGCTCCTACTCAACAAAATGTAAATATTAGTAATAAATAGAGCGATGCAAACATGGTTTTGAAATGCGTATCATTTTGTGTGCCCTTATATATCAATGATACTTCCTCATGATCATAAAGTAGGCATTTGATTCGTGGTTGGAAGTAATTTCAAAAGTTCGAGTTTTGGGAAATTTTTATTGGACAACCCTTAAAAAACAGAGAATTTTGTATTTCTTGTCATCGAAAACAAAAAATTTGTAATTGGATAAGTCCCTAAAGTTAACTTTTCACTCAAAACTTTCTTGGCAACTGAAAAAGGAATGTGGATAGAGAATGCTTTACCTGATGCCATGAGAATGAAGATGAGCAAGAGTGTAAGAGGGGCAGTGGAATGGTGAGCCATTTTCAGAGACAGTCTTGTATGTAGTTTATGACTCAGACATGGAAGTAGATATAAGATCATATATGAGTAGTGATGAAGCTAAGGAAGAATACTTGTAGTAGAGAGTGATTCTACTCTAAAGTGACACAACGAAAAAGGGTTCCTTGCTTGCTTAGCCATTTGATACCTTACCTAAAAACAAAGTGTACTTAGTTTTAGTACATCATTTTCACTGCAATTTAGATCATCGTTTTTCTTTACAATAGAAAAAGAAAAGTATTTCCTATAAAGCAACAAAAGAGCTCTTCGGATAATCCAATTCGAAGGTCCTGACTAACTATCAATGTGATGAGAACATTGGCAAAGATGTTATTTTTATTTTTATTTATTAAGACTTGATATTTATTTCCTTTTATTGGCTGGATATTATTTTCTTAGTTTTTTGATATTATCTTTAGTAATTTGATATTATTTCTTTTTAGAATTTTATTCCAAGAATTTTGTTTTCTATAGGAATTAGGAGCTAATTAGCTATAAATAGGGCTTAGACTTAGGGTTTGTAGAATTTTTTGGCTTTTATGAGTATTAATAAAATCTTACAACTTTGTGACAAATCTCTTGTATTTTGATTTGGCTTTTCTAGCTATTCTTGCTTGATCTAGGGTTAGATCAATTTTGTAATATAATTATAGAGGATTAATCTACCCATTTTGTGGACTGGTTGATTCAATCTTTAATCTAATATATGACATGAGTTAGGATGGTTAGAGTTTGTTGTTGGATAAATAATTAGGTCCTCAACATATGTGTTTAGTTAATTTTGTCAATATTTAGGTCAGATTTTATTTTGATTGTTTTTTCCCCCTTAAATAGCTTATTTACTTCTCTTCAAGCATCAAGTTAAGAGTGTTTGACATGGTTGAAGAATATTTACTTTTTATTATATTTTTCCCATCATTCGAAAGAAAAATATTCATTAACATTTTCATATGTGATAATTTAAGAGTAGTGTTATACCATCCAAAATTTTATCTAAATTTATTATCTAAATGATGTGGTAAGCATAAATATGATTATCATATCATCAATATATCAATTTATAATTAAGTAATTATTACAAATCATCTTTCTACATTAATTGGGTAAAAAAATTAGGAATTTTTTTGGAAGTGTAGCATTATTCATTATTTAAAGGATAATCTTGGATTAAATGATGGATCTTGTCATTGAGTGAGATTCTTGATTGAACTTCAATTCGGAATACTTCAACCAATCAGTTACATGACCAGAAGACATGACAATACCAATTGTCTTCAGTGTAGGTTTTGTGATTGCATAGCGTGGGAAAAAGAAATATTAGCAAAAAGTAAAAGCCTATTTAGTTGGGTTTTTGAGAAATCTCTATTTATAAAACGTCTATTTATAGTGAATTTATTAAAATAGAGTTTTTGCAAATAATATATATATATATATATAATTGTTTGGTTGGTAATTAGAAACACGCTTTTATAGTATTAGAATATTTGATTGAATCATATCAAAAGATCTATAAAACTATTAAAATATATAAAAGGAAACTATTTATTCAAAAAATTTGTTTTAATAAGGGTATCTCCATGTCTATCATAAAATTTTAGGGATATTTAGGTCAAATATATATTTTTAAAAGAGTTTAGCTAACTTATTAGTTTGGATAATATTGCCTAATAAGATTACAACCATTGGATGAGTTACAATTAATCAAAGAGTCCTTATTAAAGAATCTTAATTATATAAATTGTATAAGCATATTAAGTTTGTTACTTGCATTGGTATTTTTGTCGATCATTAAATTTAAACATATTAATACCTTTAAACATCATACCATTGATGTTAAAAAAAATCATAGCATTTAAATTTACGAAGTTAAAAAAAAAAAAAAGACACAAAATTTTGGATTAAGGCAAATGAAGAGACATCTATTTACATTAAAAAAAGTAAATAAAAAGTTAGATTTTTAATTATGCTTAAATAAATAATTAGTGAAACCCTAGTTATATTGAATACTATATATATTTTAGAAGCTAGATGTAATTTAAAACTTTCAAAAAAATTATGTCACTGTAAATATTAATTAAATTATTATAATAATTTTGGTGATCTTAATATTATATTTAATTACAAACTATATATATATACTTTCTAATTTTAGAAAAAATATTATGTTATTAATATTTATAAATGCTAATTATTAAGTATCGATTGTTAAATGCGACAAAGAATTTTGAAGTTTGAAATTATAATTCCATTTATGAAATACTACATAAGATTTATTTATTTTTTTTAAAAAATAAATACATAATAATTTTTTACACATACAAGTTAACATTAAGTCTTATAATTATATTACATGGTAGGATTGATGACCAAATCTAATGCGCAAGTTTAATTGGAATAAAATAAAATTAAATGACAATCGTGAAATTCATATAACCAAAATTAATTGATATATAGTAGGTAAGAATCTTTACATACACATTTAATTATCTATATTATATTCTATTAAAGGATATGATTGTATTGCATGACACAATCTGCATGTTTGGTTCGCCTTGTACATTATATTAGTGCTTATTTAGAGGCAAAATGCTTTTAGATGCGTTTTTGGGCTTTGGGAATTATGATTTAGGAATTAGGAATTTAGGATGTGCAACAGAGATTGAAGATTAAGACATGGCATGGAGGTTGGCAAGAAGATACTAAAATGCAAGTACTCACACATTCATGGTTTGCTGCTTGTATATATGCTCATTCATGTTGTATTTCATGAGTCAAAAGTGTTTGCATGTAGTTTTGGACCTTTATGATTACATATATTGCATTTGTGACATTTTTTTTTTTTAATGGTGGAGGAGAGAGTATTAAATTCAGATAAAACTATCTATACTCTATATTTTAAAATAAGAGTGAGACTTAAATTTGTAATCTTTTAACCTCTTGTGTTACATATTTGCATGTTTTTCTTAAAAGTTCAATTTCATGGGTCATTTTTGACATCGTACCCATGGATACGAGAAATAAACACCCTACACACACAAGAAACAACCCACGTTATGCCCACATGTAAGTAAAGATTTGGTAACTTTCAATGGGATAGAAAATCAGCACCTGAAAGAAATTAGTAAAATCACTACCAAACAAGTCCAAAAGAGATACAAAGATTCATTACACTCAAGGACAAAACCCAAAATTTGTACCCAAAAAGAAACTTACCATTCAATGAAAATCCACCAAAAGAGATACATAGTGTATTAGGATTCTCAAATATAATACTTTTCATTCAAAATAGCAACATCAAATCTCCTTAGACTTACAGAATACTCTAATATTTATAGACTAGTCTTGAAACTACCCTCCAAACATAGGAAACATAAGAAATAAATGCAAATATCTATTGTTAGAGGAACTAGGCTATGATTCATTGGCCACCGCACCATCACCCTTTGATGTTGCCTTCGAATTGGTTGTTGCACTTGATTTGAAACTTATACTTGTTTCCCTTATTAGAAAACACATCTCGTGAACTATACATGGAACCTTGCAATGAAATTCGTTTTGTTGTTTCTCCATTTTAAGTGCAAGTTTGCAGGCATCACTGAAGGTCTAATATGATTGTAGCTGTATCACATTAGAAATCTCATAATTCAAACCACTAAGATAGCAGGTATGCTCTTTTGGTTCCATTAGATCTCCTTTTATCATGAAATTATCAAACTCGGTTGAATATTCAATAACTGAAAGAACCATTTGTCTAAGGTTATGAATTTTCAAGAAAACATCTTGACGATAACTGGGTAGGTACTTGCTTTTCAACTCCTTTTTCATCTTTTCCCAAGACACAATCTTTCTTCTACCTTCTCTTATCTCTTTGTTTCTTGAGATTCTCCTACCAAAAAGAAAGGCATCCTTTCTGAGTGTGATGGCAACATATTTAACCTTTTTATGTTTTGAAACATCTTGATAGTCGAAGATATGATCAACCGTATTTAACCACTCTACAAATTCATCTGGTTGCATATTTCCTTCATTCTGGAATTTCCACCCTTGCATTGAAACCTCTCTTAATATCATGTTCTTTCCTTAGACCACACGAATGTGGAGGATTGCTATCATCAAAGACATGGTTGTGATTATAATGGAAAAGGTTGACATTATCACCAACATCATCATCAACTTCTAATTATGCATCACGACGTTGTTCCTCATTACCATGATTCTCATACAATTGTAACCGTTGCTAGAGTTGTTGAATTTGTTGTCTCAAATCTTCTATCACAATATTCCATTGATTCACTTGAGGAGTTGACTCTTCACCAATAGTTGGCAAACAACGACGACTAGTCATTGATAACCTTAAGCTGTAATGCCAAACAAACATCATGCCTGTAGATATAAGAAATAAACATCCCACACACATAAGAAATAGCCCATATAACACACACACATAAGCAAAGAATTTCTAACTTTCAATGGGATACATAAATCACCATTGAAAGGAAACCAATAGGCTCACCATCAAGCAAGTCCAAAAGGGATATAGAGATTGACTACCCTTAAGAAGTAAACAAGGATGCAGAACCCAAAGAGATAATCACCACTCAATGGACATCCACTAAAAAGATACAAAGTCTACTAGAATTCTCAAAAGGAATACTTTTAATTCAAAATAGCAACATCAAATCTCCTTAAATTTACAAGAAACTCTAATATTTTCTAATATTTATAGACTAGTCTTGGAACAACCATCCAATCATAAGAAACATAAGAAATAAATGCAAACATATGAAAATAAGAAGTAATAAAAACTTAGATAACTAAGCTTTTTAAAATTCAAGAAAAACTCTTTAAATCTCACAACTAATTGAAGTAGACCACTGGAACTTAACCAGTCATAACTTCCTCTTGAAACCTTTAATTGATGTGCTTCAACATGTAAAAATAAAGTTAACACTTTGATCTTTCGAATGACCTATGATACATCTCATAACTCATTTGAAATCAAATAATATGAAGTCTTAAAATTACCCTTTATAATTAATCCGTTGCTTAACAAGCCATAGTGAGAATTTAAAACCTTTTTACTCCTTGGCCCGAATTCAAATATTTGGACACTCCCATTTTCTAAGGGTATTTTTTTTTTAAAAAAAAAAAAAATTTAAAAATAGTTTCTTTAAGAAAAAAAAAGCCCTAGATAAAGTTAACTAACCATAGGAGAAAATCGCAACTCAAATGGAGGTTGGACAAAGAAGTTATGGCTAAAACTGTTATAGCATGCATGTGGAGCTTGAGGAACATTAGCAAGGTTGACTGCCGCATCCGTTGCCGGATTATTGAATTATCATAGAAGAATAGCATATTTTTGTTTAAGATATAACTTGTCATGAAGCAATTTGTTATTAAATATATTAATCTAATTTTATTTAATAAAGAAGTGATGAATTTTATGTAGTTTAAATCCAAATTAACTTTTGTCGACATTGGGATTTAGTCGATCGGGTTAGTGTTTTAGGCTCAAGCTACTATTTTGGGATTCGATGTTGTTGAATAAGTAAAGTAAGAAGCAAAGGAAATGAGGTCAAAGAGAAAGGAGAAGGCACTAAGAAGTTTTTAAGTGGTTCGGCTCAAAAAGATGCCTACGTCTACTATTTACTCTCTCACTATTTTAATAGGGTAACAACATTCAAAAGATTGTCTTCCTTTTACAAATGAAGTGTAACATGTTGTTTCGGTGTCCAAATAATTTATTAAATGTTGATTATTAATTAAGGGATGATGTAATTAATTATCCATTCGGATCCGGATGAGTAACTGAATTTTTATAAATTTTTTAGACGGGTTCGGAGATAATTATTTAATCCAATCTCATAAAATAAATTAGAGCGTCCGGATTCAAATATTTATTCGGAATCTAATGAAGTTTCCGTTTGTGAATTTGGATTTTTATTAAATTTCTAGGCGGACCTGAAGCGAATCAGAGCGAAAAGCGAAATCCGTAAAGCGTGAAATGAATGCATTAAAGTTGATGCATGGGAGATCGTGCATGGAAGGACATGTGACATGAAAAAGGTGAGATGGCCATTGTATAGATGACAAATGGCACCCATGTAATAATACAAGAGACAAATGGCAACCATGCATTCATAAAAAAGGTGCCATGTGTCAAGCAAATGTCAAGCATATATAAAGTGAAATCATAAAAGATGAAAGTCATTTTTGTGTGATGTGCAATTCTCGGCTATCAACATTCAAAAGCAAAATTTTTCTCTCCTTTAAAAATCAAAAGCTCACGGTCACCATCCTTTTGTAGCATTCAAATCTGAAATAAAAAATATAGAGAGAGAAGGAGTGCAAACTTCATTCGTTGATTTTGTCTTTGGAGAGCTCAACACGAGAGTCATTTTCGGTCCCAAAAACATCTTCAAGCTTCACCCTTCGATCTTTATCTAGATCTGGAAATACACTTTGCATGTGCAGCGGCCAAGGCATGTTAAGCTCGTGAAGGAGTGTGAGTGTCGTCCATGAAGTGAGAGCAAATCCAAGTGAAGAGAGCTGTAGTTTGGTCACCATTTGCAGCTCCAAAACAGAGAAGATGAGCTAGAAGAAGAAGCTTCAAGGTGCTGAAATCTGTTCTTGCATGTAGCAAAGGGAAGACAAGTTTTCCAATGTAGATCCAAGAGAGAGTAGACAGCTTGTACATGCTAGCTAATCAAAGAAGCAAGAAGGAGTAACCGGGTTTGAAGGCTTAGCAAAACAGAGAGCTGTCTTGTGCATGTGAGATGTGCGAAAATCTATGAACTTATGAGTGTGTATGTGCAGCCGTGGAGTTGAGAGAATAGAAGAGCTATCCGTGCAACTCAAGTGCAGACCAGAAGTAAAGATTATGAGGCACTCGGTCAAGCATCATTCAAGCTGTGAGAGGGTTGCTCGGTGCTGAAGTTGAGAGCTGATTCAAGTTCAACTAGTTGGTAAGTTTTTCTGAATCTGTTTTGGGTGTGAAATCTGACAGCTTTATATAGAGTTTGAGTGCTGTTTTGGGTCTTCAACTAGCAGTTGTAAATCTATTGGAGGTTTGAGGATTGTCTTGGAGCAGTATCAGCTTGTGCATGTAGGTGGAATAGGTTACTTGCTACCGTAAGTTTCTGAGAGTGTCAATTGTCGTCGCGATCATCTGAGAGCTGTTTCGAAGCGAAAAATAGCTCAAGCGAAGGTAAGTTACTGTCCCGTTGATATTGTTATTGTTAGAACCAAGTTCTTTATGCTTAAGAATATATAAATATTGATAAATACGTCAAATGTGATTGTATTTTTAAAATATTCCACTGTTGTGAGAAATTTTTTTATGTGATGCAAGTGAACAATTATGAGTCTAATTAAATGTTTATGAGATTAATTTGATGAATTGATAAGTGTGGAATATTTTAGAAATATTATTGAGAGAAATAATGGTTAATATTATCGAAATTACAATCGTTATGAAAATTGACGGATTTAACGTATTTATTTTTATGGGATAAAATTTTTATGAGTAATATAAGTGTATGAGGATTAAAAGAGGTCATTAGAAAGTGTTAATTATAGATTAAAAATGAGTATGGACATGATTGAAAATGGATAAGTGAAGTTCATAAAAATAGTAATAAAAGAGGGATGTAAGTGCAAAATTTGGATTGAAAGTTAAGCTAGCATAATTGAGAAAAGTTGAGGGGTGTTTGGGCAATTTATTAAGCAAATAATTGTGTCTTCTTCCAGCTCAGATTTGGCACAACAACCACACTCCAGTAGACCCGAAAAAGACCCGACAGCAGAACGAAGACAGTCTCTCACTCGGTGATCGTCTCTCGGTAGCCAAGTGAAGAAGCAAGAAGATCAATCATCTAAGGGGTGGTATCACGGTCAAATGGAGGCTTGAAGAAGCTAGATGAGCATCTGATTTCAGCCCAGAAAACCAGATCTTGAAGTGAGGAAGTCGAACCAGAAACGGGGAGAAGTTGAAGTCGCGCGATGGGCTGTTGACGAGCTGCAGATCGCGAGTGAAGAAAAGCAGATTCGGGTCAGCTGAAGCAAGCAATGGCTGAGATGAAAGCAGCCACGTGAAGCCAACAAATGGAGGAAAATGGCAAGGGTAGGCGTGAAGATGATGGTCAACAGTAGGTAAGAGGAATCAATTGAGTTTGTGAGTTGTTTTCTTGAGTTTAAAGCTATCAATTTTAAGATTAGTGTTAATATTATTGTAGTTCAAGTTTGACAAGCTGAAATGGAAGGATTTGGACTACCGTGAGAGCCTCTGAATAGCTGCTGATCTTAAACACCAGTAAGTTAGATTGGGTTTAATTGATTTTATCTCATAAAAGCTGAAATGGGAGGAGATGATTGTATAGATGTCATGTGATGTGTGTGCCGTGAATCAAGTGGAAAAAAAGAAATGGGTATGTGTTATGTTCTGTTCGACAGTATGTATTTGTGTGTGTATGGGTTGTATTTTGTTTATTTAAATGAGAATTAATTGATTTCTAAGTATATAATTGCAAGATGGAATGTGATTACGTGTTGGAATTGAAAGGAAATCAAGAAAAGAGTTATACGTGTGCTTTTCGACAAAAGTAAAGGACAGCTGCATATGTGGTTGAATTTATGTGATTTTAAGTTGATTTTAAGGTCTTAAGTATGTGCTTAAATATGTATTTGAGAATGATTAAGTCATAGATTATAAATTGTATTGCATGGAATGCGTATAATGCTCAAAGATAATCGTATGACTATAAAATGCACAAGCTGTCATCTTTTTATTTTCTTTCAATTTGGTGTTTTCAAGTGTGTATTTAAATGTGTTTGGACATTAAAATTTCATGGAAATGAATGGTATTAAGATAAGGGCATGTAACGGAAAGAATATTGCTTAATTAGTTTGAAAGATTATTAAGGAAAATTTTATTGTCATTAGAGTTGTATTTGAAGAGAATTTTGAGTAAAAGTTGGTGATTAAATTTTAGGTGAATTGGAAACTCTTCAAACGAAAACGGAGACGTGCAGGAGGTTCTTTGAATCGAAAGTTAACGGACGGAAATAAGTTGTGAGTATAAAACTATATATATATGTTTTGTTTAAATATATATGTTATGTTTAACTATATATTTATACATATATGTTTCTTTTAAGTATATGTTTGTATATGCATATTTTATATATGTTTATGTTTTGAATATAATCGTTTTGATTGTAGAAATGTTTTAAGTGTTGATATCAAGTTTAAGGAAAAAGAATCAAGTGTTAAGGTTTGACCTTAAGAAAAGTTTTGACAAACGAATGTTTATGAAAAGTATAAAAGAAATGGTTTTAGTTTTTAAATGAAATGTGGTTTATAAAAGGATTTTTAGCCGATGGTTACCCTAAACCCTATCATGATTGAAATGACTGGATAATTGACCAAGATACTTTAAATGTGTAAAGGTACGGGTAAAGAAATGAGTTACTAACTAAGGAAAGAGATAGAAATTATAGGATTGCCTTTACACATTATAAAGTATTCTTATGACTGTTACCCTGCGCAAGGCGTGATTTATCTGCAGCGTAGTGGTTTTATGACTTAAAATGGATCGTCCTGCCGCCGTCGTTTTTAGGTCGATTGGTGAATTATTTCCTTGGGTTCCATTGGTAGTGACTGAAATGTTAAAAATTGTTTCAAATGTATATTTATGTTTTTTTTTTTTTTTTTATAATTGATAAATGAAAGGTTTTATTTATTTACGTAAATGTTATGATTTTACTGAAAGATGTTGAAAGGTATTTTGTTATTAAACTGCACACTCACTGAGCTATTTTTAGCTCACTCTTCCAAAATGTTTTAATAAAATTTTCAATAACTGAGACTAGGGAGCAGTCTGAGCATCCTCCTGGACAGTCGTAGGTAGCCTCCTTGCAGACGACGACAACTTGAAAATGTATAAAATTTTTGGGCTGTAAATATATCATGTATTATGGTTTTGATACTTACATCATTATTTTTGTATTGTATATACGTATATACATAATTAAACTCTAAACTACGAGGGCTTTGATTCTCTGTAGATAATTGAGGTACGTAGGCGTTTGGGAGTACCCAAACTCAAGCCCAAAATATTTTAGAAAATATTTTGAATGGTACATAATGCATATGTTTTGTTTTATGGATAAAAATGATTCTACCGAAAGTTTTTAAATGTTCTTGTGGTTAAATTGTGTGGACCGAGGTCCTGAAAATGGTAGTGGAGAAAATGAATAAATTTTAGAAGTGTTTATGATTTTATGTGCAGGTTTTGTAAAAATTGGGATGTTCGAAAAACAAAGGAAACTCTGTCCGTTTTTCTGTAGAATTTTTAATGGAATAAATGGTTTGTTTTCATAGAAAAAGTAAAAAAAAAAAATTCCCACCACATTTTTCGGTAGTCGACGAAAAGCATAAATGTTTTAATTGGGTTCGCTCCACATATTCCTAAGTTAATTGTTTAAAGAAAAGGTTTTCGGAGTCCGTGGAGTACCGGGAGGGCTTCCCACGGATTCAAGAGGTTAAATCCGGGTTGGGTCCCTTTAGTTATCATGATTTGGTAATGTTTAAATGTTAATGGTGTCCATTTGGGTTGAAGGAAGCTCACGGATAAGGAAATTAATATAGATAACCCTTCGTGCTAGTTTTCGAAGCTTTCGAAACTGCTTGTGGAGAGGTAAGTTCTAGATTTATGGTTTCCGTTTCGGATGAAAAATATTTAGGATTGAGATATGGAATAAATTAATGTTGACATGTTTGAGATATAGGATTTAGAACCTCGTTCGTGCGGAGGTTTATTTGATTAAGTTTTGACGCGTTTGCGATTGATTTTCGATGTTGAATTTGCGTTGCGAAACCCATATAAGAGTTTTTATGTTAGGAAAGTATGGGCTATTTAGAGGTTATTTTCAATATGGTAAAAACAGTTATAAAAAGGATATTATGAGCTGTTTCGAAGTGATATCCATTGGAAGTGTTTAGGATGCATTATATGAGAACATATAGTTATAGTGCACTAAGTAACGCTAGAAATATATTAAATAAAGTTTCGTTATGTTTGTTTTTATTGAAAGGTCAAGGAGAATCCGACGAACCGGATTCTCAACCAAAGGATAAGGGTAAAGCGTAAGAGAGTATTCGATCCAAAGATCGAATCCGTTTGAGGTCGGTATACACATTATTATTAATTTTACTTGAAAATGTTTTCATTGTGAAATGAATTTCTTAAATGAGATTGATATATCATTTCAATATAATGCATTTACAAACGTATTTGACTATGCTTGAAATAAAACACGAAATTGATTTGTTATGAAAAACTTGGTACAAAAACCAAAGTTGTAAATGTGAATTAAATGTTATGTTGTAAATAGCCCTTGTAAAACTTAGATATCGATAAATGGGAATTGGTAATTGACATGTCAACAGGGAAATCAGCAGCTGCACCGTTTATTTGCATACATTAAATTGATTCATTATGGACTATGAGAGACACCACGTGTTCGGTCCCGAACGCTTATGTGATATGATACATGACCCGATGGATAATCATCGAGCGACCAATGCCGGGGTCGACCGTTATTCTGACGGGTAATCATCGCGTGTCCGATGCCGGAAAGCCATATACCAATACATGAGTATCGAATATATGTTTACTAAGTGCACTGAAAAATTTTATGAGCAATGAAATGAAAAATGTTATGTAAAATGAAATGTTCAATGTTTCGAAATATGTTGAACTCGAAAAATCGTGAACTATATGTTTAAGTATTTTTATGCAACATATATATATTTATGAATGTTAAAGTTAGAATGCTTTTAGTTACGAATGAAATTATATTTGAAATTGAGAAATTAGATTATGTGTATACCTATTAAGCAATTATGCTAAGCGCGTTGATTTACCGCACGCAGGTTGAATCTTTTGACTCCATCTAAAGACAGGGGAAATAGCTTGCACGCGAAGGCTCAGATAGTCACCATCCCCTCTACGCTTTTGGTAGATATATAGATATATTGCATATGATCATGCATTTTTGGGATACATGTATATTTGTGTAAATTATTATAGTTCACTTAATTATAACAAAGTTTCGTATAAAAGCTTATTATATTTATTAAAAGCTTACTTTTGGTTATGTATGCATATAAATGTTTATGATATATTTGAGTAATGAAATGTTTTGGAAACGAACGGGAGGTCCGGATGGGAGTTTAGAAATTGATGTTTTAGAAATGTTAGAGTTTTAATTACAGGAAACAGATTTTAGGATTTCAGAAAAACAGAGGAAACTCTACCGGATTTATGTTTTTTTTTTAAAATTAATTTCCTTTATTGGTAACGAGCTTAAGAATGATAATAGTTTTTCAAAAGAAATAGAAACGGATTTATTAGGAAAGTAATGTTCTCCGTTTCGGATTTTCGACCGTAACGGAAGGGTGTTACAGGAAGTCCTCCCCTATTTATAGAGAATAGGATGAGCTATAGTAGAATGCAATAAAATAATGTACAGTAAACTAATATTACAATGATTGGCTGCATTTAATGCGTTTGAATTACATTTAATGCATTTATTCTGCCCAAAGCATGGGTTTAGGCAGCTAACCCACGCGGGTTAGGTAAGGTTCCCGTAATCCAAACTGTAATCTCTGATGGGATTGGCGTAAACGGCACGCCTTAAGCTGTAATCCATCTGACAGCTCTGATTTCTATTGACTTGTGATTTGATGGATGGGGTAGAGATGAAACTCTCAAGCAAACAGAATGCTCTCTCGAACTAGCAAGCAAATATAGCTCAAGGAAATCGGACGCCCTGAGGGCCATGGGAGCAGATCATAAGCGAGCTTTCAAGCGATTAGATAACTCAATGGGCAAACGGCCTCAAACACAAGCAGGTAAGGGAGCACGAGCAGGTATTGATGAGTAGCTGATCGATCGAAGCAAACGGGTCTCTATTTGATCTGATGAGCGATCACAAGGACGAGCAGATACAGAGCAGGGCATCGAGTAGGATATCGAACTTAATAACGAGCAGGTTAACGACCAATAGGAAGACTTGGAATATGAACATAGTAACGATCAGAAAAGTAAGCAAGTTGGTGATCAGGCGGGCGATTAGAGAGATGGGTTGATCACTGGGTTTCTTGGGTCTTCGGGTCTTCGAGCCCATACTGTGGGTCTTCCTCGGCCCAATTGGACTAGTTGTAAAATTACCCATAACTTCTAAGATTAAATCAAGAATAAGATAGAACATAGTTAAATAACAAAAGCTTAAGGAGTTCTAATTTAATATAGTTAGAGTATGTTAGGAAATTAAAACTAAAAGACATTAGGTACCTAAGCAGCGAGTTGTAATATCTTATGGAATAAAATTTCAAGTATTCTTTCTTATGATAATGAAATCAATAATTCAATCTTAAATAATATTTAATACATTTAGAGTAGTTTTCTTTGAAATATTTCTACACAATGAATAAATTATTATTTGAATTTATTTGGACAAAGGTCGTGAACTATTTGTATAATTAGTTTTATAGATTCCTAGTATGTTTGGAAAATAATTAGGTAGATGAAAACATATTCAAGAAGTGTATATTTATTTTCTAAAAAAGAATTATGGATATTGTTGACGTGGGAAACCAGTCAACGAGATTCTTCGAACCCAATACTGCAATATAAGAAGGTCACAAACAAGAAACAGAACAAGAGCAAAGAAGAAGAAGCCAAGGAAGAATAAGATAACACAGGTTTTTAAAGTCGTTCGGTCTTTTTAATCTGCCTACGTTCACTATCTTTCTTTATTTCTACAGAATGGTGACAATATCTTCTCATAATGTGTCTCTCCTATTACTATGAAAGCTCTCTCCTTTTTTACAATAAAAAATCTTTCCCTATTTATAGAGGGGGAAGAGCTACAGTAGAAAATAATAAGACAAAATAACATGATGATAATAATTAATGCATCTGGATTACAATTAATGCTCCTGATATTCGTCAAGTCAACTCTGTCAACACGTGGGTTTGGATGCTAACCCACGCTGGTTAGGTGAGATTTCCTCAAATTATGCTGTCATTAGGTGGGATAACCCTTCTTATCATGCAAGATACATCGGATTACTGTTCTGGGCTAACACTGGGCGAAAGGAGCCAAAACGGACTGGAGTTGCTGAGAAAATGGGCTGGGCTTGTGAACGGACTAATCCTGCGAACTCGACATCGCTACCATAGAAATACACATCAAACGAACTGGGCATTGTTACAAACAGATCAATGGATTGGACTTCATTGAAGGTCCAATAAGCTTTTGAATTTGCAAACCCTGATACTGGGCCTTGTTCATTTGATCCAGTGATTTGGGGCAACGAACTCATGGGCTTTTACCAGCCCGATCAGATAATCTGAAAAACACCCACAACATCAGCCCCCTAGCTCTTAGGGCGTTCTGTGGCCTAAGAGCTCCGAACTACACTGATGAAAGCCCTTTGGTTTTTTTTTTTTTTGTCCCCACCTTTCCAATTCCGCTTTTCTCGGACACGTGGCGACTCCCCAGGTGATAACTCAATGCTTGCAGCGGGCATTTAATGCACGTCTCTTCAACTGACGGCGCCTACTGGCCACTTTCCAAGGCTCACGTTTCACCGTTAGATTTGAGGCGGTTGGTAAGCCACTAGATCCATCGGTCAGGGATGCGACTTCACACCCATATAAAATGAAAACCCTGTCTTTTCACATCCCACTCGTCACTTTCACGCTTCATTCTTCTTCTCTACTCTTTTTCTTTCATTCGTCGTCCGATTTTGGGTTTTAGTTTCTCAACGCGCACAACTCAGGCCACCATCTCCGACTTTGATCATCAGTAAGTTCATAACTGCCATTTTCGCTTTGAGGCCTTTTTTCAGTTTCTCCACTTTTTTCTGGTCATTTTACCGTTGTTTGGGTGTTTGGTGATTTTGACGTCTTGAATGCGGTTCGGCTCTTACTTGAATGCTTGTTTGAATGCCTGCATCTTTTCATATTCTGTTGGTTTGATTCGATTATTTGTTGTCCTGTCACTTGTTTGCTGTTTGTGAACTTATCGGTCTTGAGATTACACATAGGTAGGTTGTTAGTTGGTTTTCAAGATACATCTTGAGGCCGTTAGAACAGTAGCTTTGTATGGCATTTGTGACCTGCTGATTAGGAAATAGCGATTAGGAGATTCGGAGCTTTAGAATTTGTAGGTACGGTCTGCGTTTTGCGGCCTAACAACTCATTTTTATTTGTAGATGTCTTCAGGTCACAGACTTGAAAAGCAGATAATAGGAGTTTATGAGGAGCAAATGAGAGACATTCCCCAAGTGCCCTCGCAAAGCGGAGAGGCCACTGAGGGGTTCGCAGCTCGGATAAACCCTGGGGGAAACTAGCTTGTTGAGGCCGAGGAACTTGAGACCCCATAAATTAGAAAGGGTCGCGACATGTTCAAACATTATCCCACGCAAGTGTTACACCAGGATCTCATAGGACTAGGGCTGGTGTATCACTTCCCTAGGGGCTATAACCTCATTGAACCTTCTCCATTTGACCACGCAGCTACTCCCCCGAAGGGCTTCGTGGCCATTAGCATACAACATCTAGAAGCTGGGTTTAGGTTCCCAGTTCCTTCGTACTTGGTTGAGCTCCTTAACGATCTGGGGCTCGCTCCATTTCAGTTAACCCCAAACTCATATACTCAGCTGTCCTCCTTAGCCATCTTTTTTAGGAAGTATGACCTTCCCCTTCCCTCCCTTAGGATCCTAAAGTACCTTTACGCCTTCAAAGGCACCAGTACGGGGCGTCCTTGAGATGGGTACTATTACGTCTCACCTCGCCAGTCTCAGTACAAGGAGGTTCTGCCATGGGGTGAGGCCAAAGGTAAATCCAATGTAGGCAACTACAAAATAAATTGGTTCTTTGTGTCCTACCATTCTTTAGTGAATCTTGAGAACTTCAGCTTTCGGGCTGAACCAGGTAGAAATTCTTCAAACTGCATCCTATCTTACTCATGATCGGTGTTCTTGTACATGGATTGAACTTAACCACTTCCTTCTTTTGTAGGCCTTAGAGCGAAGCCGTTTGACTTGTCTTAAGGTGAGACAGCGGATCTCAAGATTCTGTCCACTCAGAAGTCTCACGAGGATGACGTCAAGCTGACAACTAAACTTCTTCACTTTCACCAGCTTGCTCCCAGTCTTGAATATAGTTTAATCAGCTCTAGGCACATAGGGTCTCGACGCACTCGACCCTTAAGGTCTACATTTGACGAGGCAGACACCGTGACTAACTCAAGTTCGTCAGGGTTGTCTCTTTCACCCAGCGGCATTGAGGTCGGGATTGCACCGGAAGAAACAACTGAAATGGCACCCTTGAAATTAGCTGATCCTCCAAAAAGGAAAGGCTGTCAGCCCGAAGGCCCTACTGCGATGACGTTGATCTCTCTAAGCTCATCCCAGGTGACAGCAAAGGAAGGTCCCCAGGTCACCAGCACAGCTGAACCGTCAATCCTCAGGGCCCCTTTAGTAAACACTCCGCAGGTCGCGCGATCCACGCCTTATTCGAAGGCTCTAACAGGTAAGGAGGCTGCTGCGACGGTCAAAGATAAACAGACCGCAGCCCGTCAGAGGCCAAAGAGGAAAGAACAGGACGCCCCTAGCAAGCCCTCTCCTGCTAAGAAGACTTTAAAGGAGAAAGGGAAGCAAGTTACATCCTCCACTCGGGAGTCTCCGCCCAGGGCCACTGTAGAAGAACCTCCCATGGATCTTCCTAGGGGGTTATACCTTGACCTTCTGACTGAGCAAGTTTCGAACCTTCTGGATAAGTCAGCGAGAAATCTGAACCAGAAGTCTTGCACCGGAGTGAATCTGCTTTCCTAGGCTACTCGCCAATCATTTAAGGTCGGGTCTTCCCTTCACCTCTTCGTTTTTCTCAACTTTGATCTTTTTTATTATTCTTCTTACTGTATAGGCTGCCATGGCTCTGACGAAGGCGCTGGATGAAGAGATGGCAAGGGAGGAGTAGGAGGATGATTTCAAAGCTGCCTACGAAAGACTTGAGAAAGCGGTGAAGGAGCATGATCAAGAGCTTCTCCCTTTGAAAGAGCAACTCCCCATAGTCAAGGATAAGGCTAGGGATCTTCAGTCCAGACAAGGCGGCCAGGTTCGAGGTTGAGACCGTTATGGCCAGGGAGAAGAGTCTTCATGAGTCTGTTTCCGCCAAGCTATTATTCTAGCTAGAAAACACTAAGACCCTTTTGGATGATCGGGAGAGGGAGTTGAAGGCCGTTTTAAAGGAGAAAGGGCTGCAGTCCGTCGAGTCTCATGAAGAGATTGTTAAGCTCAAGGAGGCGTTGGCTGCAGTGGAAGCTTCTGCTGAGCAAGTAAGGGTGGACACAGAGGAGAGGCTCTTGTACACTTTGTGGCTGAAATATCCTAAGATAGATTATTCTATCTTTAGGGAGGAGGTGGTCAAGGACGTAGAATTCTACGCTGAAGAGGCCCAAACCGCTAAGGACGGAGACCAGAGTCAGCCTCAAGAGGTCCTTCCCATAGTCGCGGAGGACGTCCCTCAAGGGAGCGCAGGTGATCAGATGCCTTCAAGCTCAGCCCCCCAATATCCCCAAAATGCTCAGGATCCCGACAACCAAGATGCATAAGGCCCTTGCTATAAAAAGAACTTTTCTTATTTTTGTGTCAGCTTACCTCTTTTTTGAGGTTTTAACAATTTTTATGTGTAATATTCTAACTATGGACCTCGACTAAGGATTTATAAACATTTTTGATTTCAGCCTGATGTATGTCATGTTTTCAATTTATGCGATTTTCAGAAGATTCCTATAAGGCCTTCTTGACTTGTAAAAATATCATCGTAATTACATGTCAATTATGAGTGGGCGACCTTGAGTTCGTGAAGCTATGTACTCAACTCTTAAATCATACAAATCTGTGTAAATCACTTTGATTAGTTCACAGGACACAATGGTTCATTCCATAGCGTTACGAGCTCACAGGAGACGATTGTCCCTTCCAGAACTTTGACGAGTTCACAGGACACAATTGTTCCTTCCAGAGCGTTGCGAGCTCACAGGAGATAATTATTCCTTCCAGAACTTTGATGAGCTTACAGGACACAATCGTTCCTTTCAGAGCGTTGCGAGCTCACAGGAGACGATTGTTCTTTATAGAACTTTGATGAGTTCACAGGACACAATCGTTCCTTCCAGAGCATTGCAAGCTCATAGGAGACGATTGTTCCTTTCAGAACTTTGAATAGTTCACAGGACACAATCGTTCCTTCCAGAGTGTTGCGAGCTCACAGAAGACGATTGTTCCTTTCAAAACTTTGATGCGCGTTGCATTATGACTGGCATGAATAAAAATGAAGATAGATAAATTTGAGACGTGAAGCAAATATGCTTGGATTGCATTCGTATATGGGCATAATTACCAGAACATTATTGCATTTGAGATAGATAAATCAAACAAATTAAATAAAATAAGGGCGGAGCTTCTCGACATTCCACGCTTTTGGGACCTCAGCTCCATTCATATTGGTCAAGTGATAGGCTTCATTTCCCATGTTTTCTTTGACGATGTAGGGGCCCTCCCAATTTGGTCCCAAGGTGCCTTCGCCAGGATTTCGTGTTGCAAGTAGAATAAGTCTCAGTACCAAATCTACAACATTATAGTGACGGACATGAACTTTCTTGTTTTAGTATCTGGCAACTTGCTGCTAATAAACAGCCAACTTCATTTGAGCTACATCTCGCACTTCGTCCACGAGGTCAAGACTAGAGGTGAGGAGTTGGTGATTATCTTCGGGATTGAATGTAGCTCTGCGGGGTGTAGTTACCTCGAACTCTGTTGGAATCATAGCTTCGCAACCATAAACCATTAAGAAAGGCGTTTCCTATGTCGTGTTGTGAGCTGTAGTTCGGTAAGCCTATAGTACTTTTGGCAGCTTGTCCACCCATGCCCCTTTTCTTGCTTCCAACTTTGTCTTCAGGATTTGCTTGATAATTTTATTTACTGCTTCGACTTAGCTGTTGACTTGAGGATGATCCATTACCGAGAAACTTTTCGTGATCCCTAGGTCGCTGTAAAAACTAAGGAATTGGTCGCTGCTGAATTGAGTTTCGTTGTCTGTTATCACTTGCTGTGGCATTCCAAATCTGCAAATAATATGGCTCCACATAAATTTTATTATCTTCGCGGTGGAGATTTCAACCAATTCATTGGCTTCTGCCCATTTAGTAAAAAATAATCCACAGCAACCATAACATGCTTGCAATTTCCTCGAGTAGTCGGCAGGGGCCCAATGAGATTCATTCCCCAAATCGTAAAAAGCCACGGATTTACCATTTGTTGTAGGAGTGCAGAGCGAGCTCGTGGAACCTTTGCAAATCTCTGACACTTATCACATTTTTTGACCATGGCAATGACATCTTTCTTCATCATAGGCCAGTAGAATCCTTGCCTCAGTGCTCTCTGAGCTAGGGCAAGCCCCTCAGAATGATTTCCACAATGGCCCGAGTGCATATAGTTCAACACCTTCTACAATCTACCCCGTTGATACATTGCAAGAGTGGAGCTGAAAATCCCCTTTTGTACAGCATGTCATCATATATACAATATCGTGCAGCTTGTGCCCTCAGCTGGCGTGCTTCGTTCTTGTCTTCGGGAAGCTTTCCATTTTGCAGGTATTCAATCAGCAGACTCATCCACAAGTCTTCTGCCATTACCAAGGTCATTATTGAATCTCCTTTTTGGATACTCGGGGTCGGCTGGAGCTCAACAGGCAGGGGCTTCAAGTCTTCCACTACTTGGGTAGTCGCTAGGCGGGCTAGGGCGTCAGCATGCGTATTCTGAGCTTGTGGAATTCGAGTTACTTCATACCTCTGAAATGTTTTGAGCAGTTCCTGAACCTTCTCGAGGTACGCAGCCATTTTCGGTCCTCGAGTTTGATATTCTCCCTTAACCTGGCATACTACAAGCTGCGAATCGCTAAAGATTCTTACCTGCTCAGCTCGCATCTCTTTGGCTAGTTGCAGTTTCGTTATTAGTGGTTCATACTCGGTCTCGTTATTGGTTACTCGAAACCTAAACTTCAAAGAGTAGAAGGTCTTGTGCCCTTCTGGACTGATAAGTAGTATACTCGCTCTAGCCTTCAGCTCGCTAGATGAGCCATCAACGTACAACTCCTGCATCGGCTTCTCAGAAGGTTCGGCTTCCTCTTCTATGGGTCTCGTAAATTCCGCGATGAAATCTGCCAAGGCTTGGGCTTTGATGGCCGGTCTGGGGACATAATCGATGTCAAATTGTGCTAGCTCAACTGTCTATTTTATCAGTCGACCTGAGGTGTCCGATGTCTGGAAGATCTACTTCAGAGGATACCGGCTTGGGACTTCAATTTTATGAGCTTGAAAATATGGGCGAAGTTTTCTCAAGGCGATTACTAGACAATCAGCGAGCTTCTCAATTTGTGAGTATCTAGTTTCTACATCGGATAACCTCTTACTCACATAATAAACTGGGAGCTGCGTCCTGCCTTCTTCCTATACTAAAGTTACGCTGAGGGCGTGCTAAGATACCCCCAAGTATAGGATGAGCTTCTCCCTATCAACTGGTTTTGACAAAAGCGGAGCGCGGCCTAAATATTCTTTCAACTGCTGGAAGGCTTGTTCACATTGCTCAGTCCACTCGAAGTTCTTCACCTTCTTGAGCACCTCAAAGAACGGGACACATTTGTCTGTCGCTTTCGAGATAAACCTGCTTAATGCTGTGACTTGGCCAGTGAGGCTTTGAACTTCTTTTATCTTGTTGGGGGATTTCATGTTGATCAGGGCTTGAATCTTCTCTGGATTGGCCTCAATAACTTTGTCATTCACTATAAAACCTAAGAATTTCCTAGAAGCTACCCCAAACGCACACTTTAGCGGGTTTAGCTTTATTCAATAGTCCCTTAGGACTTGAAACATTTCTGCCAGATCGTTTACATGGGACTTTGCTTGCCTTGACTTTACTAACATGTCGTCCACGTACACCTCCATTGTTTTGCTGATCTACTCTTCGAATATTTTGTTAACAAGCCTCGATAAGTTGCCCCTGCGTTCTTGAGTCCGAAAGGCATAACCTTATAACAGTACAGACCTCGGTCGGTAATGAATGACGTGTGCTCTTCGTCCTCTGGGCTCATGGGTATATGATTGTAGCCCGAGTAAGCATTCGTGAAGCTCAGAAGCTGATGACCTGCAGCTTGTCTACTTCTTCCTTGATGGCCTCAGAACGCTCCCGGGTCATGGGCCTACGTTTCTGGCAAACTGGTCTGCAACGGGGATCGATGTTCAGCTTGTGTGACATAACCTTTGGGTCGATCCCAACCATATCCTTATGGTTCCATGCGAGGACATCCAAGTTCGCCTTGAGGAAATCAATGAGCTGGCTTCGTACATCTGGTGCTAGGTCTTGTCCCAAACTCAAACATCTCCCAGCATCTTTCTCACTGACCTGTACTTGCTTAAGCTCTTCAACAGGCCCTGTCGTCCTGTCCGTATCCACTTCACGAGGATCAAGATCATGGTTGATTCCCTTTTCATTGGTTTCATGTGGCTTTCCCCCTGACACCATGTTAATTCTTTGCTCGTCACTCCTATTTTTACAGCTTTTTCGTAGCAATGCCTTGCCATATATTGCTCACCCCACACGAACCCCACTCCACTGGGCATAGGGAATTTGATCATAAGAGCTCTAGTTGAGACGATCATGTCCAGATCATTCATTACAGGTCTCCCCGGGATCACGTTGTATGCAGATAGGCCGTTGATGATGAGAAAATCTGCCAAGGTAGTTGCTTGGCGAGTTGGATCCCTTATTGAAAGCGGAAGTTTGACCTGACCCATTAGAATGACGGCGTCCCCGGTGAAGCCGTAGAGGGGTTCTGGAGATGGCTTTAGCTGACTGACTCCCAAGCCCAGCTGATCGTAGCATTCTTTATACATAACATTTATCGAACTCCCTGTATCTACCATAATCCTCAGGACTTCGGCATTGCTGATCCTTGCTCTGATAACGAGGGCATCGTTGTGAGGCCAACGCACCTCCCTTGCGTCTTCTTTAGTGAAAATGATGTCTTTCGAGGACGTCATTGCCCTCTTTACGGGCCCTTCCTGGTCACTCCGCCCTGCTATCAAGACATGATTTACTTCTCGTACATAACGCTCATGAGATTTATTAGACGATCCAGCGATGTAGGGACCACCATGGATGGTGAAGATGGTTTTTACTGTGGGATCAATCTCTTGTTTCTGATCTTGCTGGTTTTATTGTGCAGGCTACTAGTTTTGTCGAGGACGTTGGTTTTAGGATTTGTCATAAGCAGGCCGCACCACATACTCCTTCAGGTGGCCATTCTTTATCAGGTTCTCTATAGCGTCCTTGAGGTCCTAACAGTCTAAAGTATAATGCCCTTTCTCCCTATGATAAGCATAATACTTGTTGGGATTTTTGAATTTGTTGGGGAGACTTGTGGGACTTGGTCTTCCAAAATTTTCTCTATGCTTATCGGTTTGGAAGATTCTATCCTGCCTGTCTGACAAGATGCTGTAATGGTGGTAGCAGCTCCGAGGTGGAGAACGATTTCTTCTGGGTTCCTTCCTAACCGTTTTGCTACCTGATTGTTAGAACAATTTCTCCTATCTTCGTTATTACCCTGATCCCTCTTCTTGCCCTGATGGGAACTGCTTGCCTCATTTTTTGGATGGCAAGCCTTTTTCGAGCCTAAGGATTCTTCCCATCTGATCTCCTTATGAGCTTGTTCATAGAAATCACCCAGGCTTTTCACAGGTGACTTGTAGATGCTTTCGTAGAGCTTACCATCCTTCCTGAGTCCCGTTGATATTGCCGTTAAGATCCCTTTATTAGACGGGCTTTCCACATTATTGACCTCGCTCCTAAACTTGCTGATATAATCCTTCAATGACTCGCTGGAACATTGAAAAATTGTAGTGAGGTGGCAAGCCGGCGCGAGCTGCTTCTTTAGGGCCTTGTATTGATTGAGAAATTTCTGCTGACATTCCTTCCAACTACCAATGCTAAGAGGTGGGAGGTTTCTAAGCCACGCTCGCGGAATGTCTCCAAGCGTTGCGAGGAAAACGCGACATTTCACCAGCGAACTGGTTGTTTGCAGGTCCATTTGAATATTAAAGACGTCCAAGTGGTCGTAGGGATCTAAATCTCCATTGTACTACGGGATGCTAGGGATTTTGAATCTTACAGGGAGTGGCTCTTGCTTTATTTCTAATGCAAAAGGACTCATTTCTTCACTTTGCTTCACCGTCTCTCGAGCTCCAAGTTTCGCCTCCAGCTGCTGGACCCTTTCAAGGAGCTGTTCAATTATAAGATCCTAGACCTCAGATTGTCTTGCTGAGGATCGCCTATTTCTCTGGCTCACCCTGTCTGGGGAGTGCTGACCCTGCATCCCGCGCCTCTGGCCCAGTTCGTGAGCATCACCTTCTCTACGTGAACATTCTTGCTGCTGTCGTAGCTCGTTTTCATTCCTCCGAGCTAAAACTCGCGGGTGCCCATCACTCACCTCAACATGTCTATATCCATCATGACTAACTCTCATTCTCAATCCTGAAGGCTGAGCTACTTCCCCATTTTCTCGAGCTCGCTGATTTTGGGCTTCAGGTCATCTATTTGATGAATGAATGGACCCCTCTTGGACAGTCACTTCTCTTGTAACTCCCTGTCCAGAAGGTGGGATGTCGACTGCTTTTGGAGCATTTTCATCTTGACCTCGCGTCAGCGCCCTCAAAGCGTCTGCTATCTATGCCATTGTTGTTTCTAAAACCTTTATCGCTGAGCTAAGGCATGTATGGCGTCCCCACTCGCATTTGAAGGTCCTGCACTTGTGTCTGTTAACTGGGTACGATGTCTCTATTCTATCTCCTCCATTCTTCCATCTATCACATAAGAATTCCTTGTGTTTCTTCCCTTCGTCATGACGATTACAGACTCCCAATTGCAGTTGGGCCCTCCTTCTAGCGCCAAAATATTGACGTGGGAAACTAGTCAACGAGATTCTTCGAGCCCAATGCTACAATGTAAGAAGGTCACAAACAAGAAACAGAACAAGAGCAAAGAAGAAGAAGCCAAGGAAGAACAAGATAACACAGGTTTTTAAAGTGGTTCGGTCTTTTTAATCTGCCTACGTCCACCATCTCTCTCTATTTCTGTAGAATGGTGACAATATCTTCTCACAATGTGTCTCTCCTATTACTACAAAAGCTCTATCCTTTTTTACGATGAAAAATCTACCCCTATTTATAGAGGGGGAAGACCTATAGCAGAAAATAATAAGACAAAATAACATGATGATAATAATTAATGCATCTGGATTACAATTAATGTTTCTAATATTCGTCAGGTCAACTCTGTCAACACGTGGGTTTGGATGCTAACCCACGCTGGTTAGGTAAGATTTCCTCAAATTATGATGTCATTAGGTAGGATGACCCTTCTTATCGTGCAAGATACGTCAGATTACTGTTCTGAGCTGGCACTGGGCGAAAAAAGCCAAAACGGACTGGAGCTGCAGAGAAAATAGGCTGGGCTTGTGAACGGACTAATCCTGTGAACTCGACATCACTACCATAGAAATACACATTAAACGAATTGGGCGTCGTTACAAATAGATCAACGGATTGGACTTCTGTGAAGGTCTAATAAGCCTTTGAATTTGCAAACTTTGATACTGGGCCTTGTTCATTGGATCCAATGGCTTGGGGCAACGAACTAATTGGCTTTTACCAGCCCGATCAGATAATCTGAAAAACACCCATAACAGATATTATATATGGTCCTTTTGGTATAGAAAAATTAGTTTATGTAAAAAGGAATAGAATGAAGATAAGACAAAAAGTAATAAGATATATATTTATAAATTAATATTTATTATTTAATTAACATGATGGGGGAGTTATGGGATAACTTTCAAGTTGCACTGTTTTTGTAAGTCCCTATTCGTAATTTTGGACTTCCTAGCATTAGTAGATAAATTACGGGGTGGTAATGATAAATTTCATAAATATTATCCTTATAAGTGATAATAAAATGTTAGTCGAAATTTAAGAAGTTAATTAAGCTTAATAGTAAGACAAATTTTAAAAGAAGGGCATAACGGTCATTTGTCCCAAATGAGGTGACGCGACCCAAACCATATCTTCTCTAAGCTAGTATCTGGTAAGTGTCGCCTAACACTCAAACGAACCTCTCTTAAACCCTATAGGAGACTAAAAGAAATCCATGGAATGAACATTGAAAACTTGCCCGTTTATTTTTGTTTCGAGACTACTTTGATCGCTTGTTTTGAAACTTGTTGGGTTGATTCATTAGGTTTCAAAACTTTCATTTCGTTTAAAGTCATAAAAGTGACTGTTTTATTTTCAAAATCTAAAATCGTTTTAACAGAAAACTAACAGCATAACGGCTGCAATTATAAGGTTTTCAAACTTTTCCTGTAAAGAAAATACACTTCCAAAATTTATTAATCACAACCCAACTTCTCTTTCTCACAAACATGCATTTCATATATCATCTCATCACTATCACAAAAATTGCAATCGAAGATCAAAGTAATTTGTACCATAAGACGTTATACAAGTCATTTACATCACAAAAGATTCATAATATATATTCTTAAGTCGGTGTCACAAAAGATGAAAGAAAAATGATGCAAGTGAGTATTTGGTATTAACATGATACAAAATATAATTCATGGCATGCAACCGTCGAGTATGTGCCCAGCTATTTTGTCGAAGAATTGCTTATGCTTTGATCACCCGCATTGGTACCTGAAATTGGTTTATACAATACAACACAAAAAGATTGTAATCTTGTAACAATTAAAACAATTTAATAATTATTAACTAAATAATCATAAACTTATTTAAATATATGTAAAAACTCTATAAAATTCTTTTCTCTCTAAAAACATCATTTGTACCCCTAACTACTACATCACGTGGCGATTTTCAACTGACACCAACCGTGATACTACTGAGAATCCTCAGCAATTACATGTGGAATTCTCTACATCGTAAATCGTAGTGTGAGGAAATATATAAGTCTTAGCGACTATATGCGGAATTTGCTATATTGCGATCGTAGCGCTAGTACTATATCAATCTTGACCATTACATGCAAAATTTTCAGCATTATAGCGCAAGAAAATCTCTAATTCTGAGGGTATACGAATGACATTTGAAAACTCTTTTTCTACTAAGTGCATTAAACACCAGTTAACTTTTCTTTCTACAACTTTAAGTTAAAGTTTGTAAGCTTAACTCGTATAGAAGCTATTTTGTTTCAAAATTTCTTTGAAGCACATATAATAATGTTCTTGATCAAATAAAGAATTTATATAAAACAGTTCATTCATAAACTTTTTAATAATCAATAAGATTACAATACATTACACAAACATACATATTGTGAGTTAGTACACTCACCTTGAGTCCAAACTTGCCAAAAAGTTCTAATGGACCTCTCTCACTCCAATTGCTTGCGTTTCACCTACACAACATATTCTTACTTAAAATTTGCTAAATTGAATTATTCAAAGCTATAAATAGAGCTTTCAAAGCAATTCACTCATTTGAAAGCCCTTTTGACTACAACTTTTCCATGTAGGTTCTAACTTAACCAAAGTTTTATTTTTATAATTTCTTTCTATGAACCTCATTTATTATCATCTAGGAACACCCCCATACACTTGAAATATTTTTTTGAAGTTTGAAACGAAATTTGGTCTTTTTAGACCTCTCTTGGTAGAATGCATGCTAGGGGTCAACCCTAGCTTTTCTTCATTCTCTTTTTGCTCCAATCATCTCTCTATCTCGCATTTAGGTCAGTCATAAATCAAATTCGGAAAGAAACGGTTATCTGGTGGAGGTTCCTAGCCAAAAACCCCTATTTTTCACAATTTTTTCATGTCAAATTCTACCATATTCACATCCAAAACTCAATTCTTTTTTTCATTAGTGTTCTTAGACTTATATATGTTCAATTAGAATCATACATGATATAAAAATGCAAAGAAGAAGTGGCATTGTATGATAATCATCAATGTTTTTCATGTAGCTTTCATCTAGCTTAACAAAACACTTGTATCATTACATTTTCTTTTTCAATTCTAACACTTACATGAGATTTCCTAAACTCTAATATTCCTCAATTCATGCTCATTTGCATCAAAGCTTAAAGAAATCACACAATCCCCTATTGTGACGATGTACTACACATGCACACATAACACATTGTTTCATGATATTTACTTGGTCATTCTCTTAAGTATTTCATCAAACACATTATCCACAATTCAATTTACTTTAAACATGCTTAAATCAAATTCTAAGATTTCACTCCCATAAACCCTAACTTTCACCTCTAGCATGGTTATTTTCAAATCAAGCTTCATTTTTACTTGATTTAGACTCTAAACTTGATTGGAATAAAAACCCACATCAATTACATATCAAAACCAACTCAATTATCAACTTTATATATAGCCCAAACTAACATTAAACTTAAGTAAAATAATGGTAACTGTGGGACCGCTCTCTGCGGGGCAGGGAGCTATCTACCGACCTCGACCGGCCCCACTCAGTAGGTACTGTCCCCAGGTCCCTGGGGTTTTGCTTCGCCTCCCATACCACTCGAACCTACAACTTGAGCCCCTGAAGTTAAATGGATTCTTAAAGTAAGGTGTGTACCAGTTCAGCTACTTGACGAGACCCGAACTAGATTCCCTCTAGGCTAGTATCTAGTAAGCCTCGCCTGGCACTCCAACGAACCCCTCTTAAGCTCGATTAGTTGGCTAAATGGAATCGTGGAGTGAACCTTGAAATTTGCCCGTTTTGCTTTTTGCTTTGAAATTGCTTTTATACCATTGTCTTCAAATTAGTTAGGTTGGTTTGTAAAATCTCAATTTTCATTCATTCATAGTCACAAAAGTGATAATTTTAATTTCAAATTCCAAAATTTTTTCAACCAAAATCTAGCAGTATAACGACTGCTTTTATAAGGTTTCAAAATTCCTGTAATGAAAATGTACACTCCTAAAGTAAATCAATCTCAACCCAACTTCTTTCATTCACAAACATACATCTCAACAATTATTCATTTTCACCAAATCCATAATTTAATATTCAAAGTATTTGATTATATCAAAAAGAGGCTATGAAATTTATTTACATCACAAAATAACATATGCATACAAGTTTCCATGAGGACATGTCAAAATGCAAAATATACTTTCATGTATCAAGAAATATATTACAACATCCTTCACATGTTTGCCCACCTTGTTTGTTGAAGAAACTTTACCTTTTCGTTTCTGTTGAGTGTCTTGATTTTCGATGCGAATACCTGTGGAGGTTTTATATAATATAACAACAATAACAATATGAATTTAAGACAAGGTTAACCATGCAATAGTTTACAACTGAATAATCATAAACTTATCAAAATTGTAAAAATTTCATAAATTCCTTTACTTCTAAAAGTACCAATCGTACCCCCTCCTTAACTACTATGTCACGTGGTGATTTTTTTTTCTAACACCAACCGTGACACTACTGATACTTCTTAGCAACCACACAGTGAAATTTTTTGTATCGCCAATCGTGGTGTGAGTTACTATATAGGCTTGGCGACTACGTGCAGAATTTTCTGCATTGCAATCGTAGCACAAGACACTATATCAAAATCTAGGTAACTATATTGCGAAATTTTCTATGTCGCAATATGTAGTGCCATGCTAAATTGAGTGTCTGGGCGACTACGGGTGAAATTTTCTGCATCGCTCATCGTAGCACTAACTCGTACATATCTTTAAAAGGGTATACGAAGGGCCTTTGAAAACTCTTTTTCTAACTCAGTGCAATATGCACCAAAACAACAACTTTTTCTTTTGAAATTCTCTTCTAAGTGCATTGAGTACTAATTAACTTATCTTTTAAATCTTGTAAACTTAGAACTTTTAAGCTCAACTTTCTTAAAGATCTTTTACTTTCAAAATCACTTTGAACACATGTTAACATTTTTCATAAATCGTTTTGAATATAAATAAAATTACAACAACACAATAGAACACAATGTGAGTTAGTATACTCACATTGATTTTGCGCTTGCCCACGAGCTCTAATGAGCCTCTCTCGCTCCATTAGCTTGCTCTGGACCTACACATCATATTCTCACTCACTTTGCTAGAATAGACTTCCTGAATCTATAAATGAAGCTTTGCATACACTTAACTCTATTAAAAACTCTTTAGACTACAACCTTCCCAACTCGATTTTAACTCAATTGAGACTTTTTAATTCCAATTTCTTTGCACAAACCTTATTTATTATCATCTAGGGATGTCCTGGTACCAACTGAATCGCGTTCAGAGGCCCGAAATGAAAAACGTCCGATTCTAACCTCTTTTGGCCGAGCACTGTTCACAGTCCTATTCGGGGCATTTCTTCTCTCCATTTTTGCTCTGAACACCTTCCCAACTCACCCTCTAGTTGGTCCAAGTGTCGGTACAGATAGAAACGACCATCAGATAGATGTTTTGGGCTAAAAATCCATTGTTTTCGATACTAATTTTGGTTCCTAAATTTGATTTTCACTTTTAACACCTCAACACGTCTAATTAAACTCGTTAGGGTCATTGGAACGCTTAACAGACGCGGTATATGTCAATTTACGAAAATGCCCTTAAACTAGTAAGTTGATTTCTTTGTTTTTCTAATTTAGTTTTCATATTTTTCTTGGTTTCCTAGCCCTTCAATAAGCTCAAAATAAGTCCCATTTCATTCAAAGTTTTATTGGACCATTTTGCCCTTACATCGAACTCAAATTCCCTAATTAACCTCAACTAAAATTTCCACAATTTCCTAACTAAATTTCACTCATACATAAATGCAATCATATGGTGTGCATTGAAGAGTTTATTTTGGTTCCACCAACACCAAGTCATGGTAGCCCATATGCACACCTTTAATCATCAATTTCTAATATTCTTTTACAACGTTTTCACTCCAAAAATATCAACAACAAAACTACAACAATTACGAATCAAAATCCAACTCAAATGACATTCTAACAACAACATAAATCTCAACCAAAATCCAACAATAACCAAGCCAAAAATTTATTAAAATATAACTCTAACTTATCATACTAACATAACTTAGTGTAAGGAAACTAAAAATGGGAAGGGGAATGGTTTGGGTTTTACCTTTTGCCTCAATGGACAGCACCCACACCTTTTTATGTAGTCCACGGTTTCACCTCTGTAGCAGCCCGAAACACCCTTGTTTTACTCTTTCTAATATTACACAATTTCACATTGATTTCTTTTCATCCGTGTGGCAATCCAAATTTTCGAATTCCGCTTTCACTCATTTAAATCCTAACGGTGGGATTTAATTAATTTTAGATTGTTTTAAGGTGTTATTATTTTGTTCGGATTTGTTTTAAATCCTTAAAGTTTTCGTGAAAAATATCTACTAGACCCTTCCATACGGTTTCGTCTCCAATTGGGTCCTGAATTATTTTTATTTAACTTAGGTATTCTAATGGGGTCCCCTAAGTTCTCAAATGGTTCCGTACGGACTCACACGATGAAAATTGGAATATAAATGAGAGCTTATAGTAACTCACCTTGTGTTGGGTTTTATACCCTAAGAGCTTGTAATATTGTAAACGGTTTTATAAATAATAAAGTATTCATTTTATTCAATTTATATATTTTACAAAAATAGTATATATCATGAGAAACATTCTTGATTACTGATGTAATTTCAAACTAAGTATATAAGTGTTATATATAGGCGGATTTAATTTGAAATAAGTAATCTAAAGAGTCCGTAGAAAGCAAATAAAGCTGGGTACTTTATTTGTGATAAATCTACAGTTGCGGTCCATTTTGTATTCGGTACGATAGTCTTATCTAAGACTATTCATGTAGTGACATGAAAATGGAGGCATCTTATATAATAAAGATTATATAGGATTGGACCACGATAAACATAATTCTCTTATTAATATCTGTTCAACTTAGAGATTTATATTTCTCAACCAGATGATCATATATGAATTGATCTTAATCCTGAGTGTATTATGGACTCCTACTTGTTGAGTTATATCCTTTAATTTACATGGGTGAGATCGGTGTAGATGTCCGGTCAATAACTTCGTACTTTGGGGATATGATTTAGTAAGTAGCTGGGAACATTCTACACGATAGTGAAATCCACTCCTTCTCGCGAGAAGTAAAGAAATAGTTCCTTTAAGGGTTGATTCAGGTCTTGAACAATATGAGCGCTCAACTTTTCATTCATATGAAAATGGAAAGATAAATTCATAAGTTGTTATGGATATATTGTTCATTAGAGAATCAATGGTACTTAAGGATTAAGAAATAATTAGAGGGGTAAAACGGATATTTTGACCTAGCTCTAATTATGAACTATTTGTGGAGGGTCAAATCATATGTAGTGATTAAATCAATGGACACTAAAAATTTCAGATTGTATAAAAACATCTACAGTTTTGAAAGTGCAATCTTAGGTTTTTAGTGGAGTAACTCTAAAATTAATAATAGTTTAATTAATAATTCTGATATTAGTGAAGCTCAAAACTGTAGGTCCATCAGGTCCCCTTAATAGCTCATTTCACTATAAGAAACTTGTATATAGAATTACGTAAGTAGCAATTTATGTTCACTTAATATTTGAATAATATTGATTATTCAAATTATTTAATAATTAATTAGTTAATTATGAATTATGAATTAATAATTATTTAATTAATTATATAAGAGGTCTTGAATTCGATTCTCAGAAGTGACCTGATATAAATTAATTATGAATTAATTACAGGTCACAAGTTTAATTTTACAATATAACAGGAATTAATTTTGAATTAATTATGTTATAAGGGGCAAAAGTTTAATTTTAATAAATTTGGGGTTTAATGTTAATTTGATTAATTAAAACCCTAAGTAGTTGCCTATAAATAGAAAAAAAAATAGTTTTATTTTCCTAACAGAAGTTGTTTTGGTTTTTGCTATACGTTCTTTGAAACAGAAAGAAAAATTTTTTTTTTCTACAGCATAATACAGAGAAGAAGAATCTGTATCTTTCTTCTCTGTACAACCAAAAACAAAAACTCACCTCTTAAATATATTGTTGATTTTTTTTTAGAAAAGAAATCAATAGAAAATGAGCACAATTATATATAACTGTGTCCACTCACTAGTTTCTTGGTGTAGAGTTATATCGAGGAAGGCTAGGTGATGAACAATCTATAGAGTTGAATACATAAGGTAAAAATCTGATTTTTATTTTTACTTATATTATTTTATTTTATTATTTTATGGATCTAGGATTTCTTGAGTTTTCTAAAAATTTTTAAAACTCAGTGTTCCATAAAATTCATATTTTTAATAAAAACAATTGTTGTTTTTCCCTTCAATTGGTATCAGAGCCTGGTTCCAATAAATAGTGATTTTAAAATAATATGTTTTGTATTGATTTGTATGTTATTGAGTAGGCACTATTTTTTTATTTGATTATGATGTATTTTATTCATGTTTGATGAATGAGGATTGCTTGGTATGATCGTTAATTGTATGGTTTTTTGGTTATTTAATTTAATTAAATTTGTAAGCAGTTTGTGGTAAATTTTCTGTTGTAAATTTATAGATTTAGATTTTTTATATTTTCTGTAAATTGACGCGGAATGGGTTGAAGATTTGCTGCTGTTATGGGTGAAAACTTCGTTGAAATTCTGGGCAGATACGATTATGGACTGGTTTTGAACCAGTTGCGTATGCGCTCTGGTGACTGGTTTCGAACCAGTTTGTTGTGCGATTGAATGTAGTTGGACAGCAGCCGCACGACAACAGATAGCAGCGTGCAATTTTTGTGTGTTTCTGGGCAGTTGCAGCAGTGCGAAAACGAGTGCATGGCTGTTGCTTTTGATGTGCGCAGGTCTGTTGCAGGATCAGTAAGCGTGCAATTTGACTTGGTGCAATTTGTTTTAAAGTAAAATTGTTGCACTGTGAAAACCGAGATTGACAAAGCTTGTGCAATTGTTGCTCTGGCGCGCAAAAGTCAAAAAGTGTAATTGTTGCACTTATGCAAAGAAAAGTCAAACTTACAATTGTTTTGTGTTATACACAAAAGATAAAAATATGGTGCAGAGAGTTGTGTGTGATGTACAAAAGACGAAATAGCAAATTGTTTGCTTATAATGCACAAAAGACAAAAACTTAGTGAAATTGTTACATAAGTTTACGGGTGAATGTTTGATTCACAATTGTGCATAAGACAAATGTGCATCTAGTGCATTTAATTGATGGTCAATTTACACATATTGTTATTTGATAATTTATTGGATAATTTTTTCTTGGATCCAAAAATCAAGGAATGGGCTTAAAGTCCAATCCATTAGATGGACATTCTTGATTATTAAATTTGATTTAATTTTGAGTCCAAGAGAGCCCATGAAGACTTTTCATGACCTGAAGACTACAAGTGAAGACCAAGGAATGCCTTGGTTAATTTATGTAATATTTAAATTAGATTTAAGTTATCAAAACCAAAGAACCCGGTCGTACACATGTTATATTTAATTATTTTCATGAGATGAATGATTAATGTGATAACATGTACATGCATAAAAAATATGTCATATAGAATCATAGAGGGTGCCTACTCATTGCATTATAACATGACATGCATCATATGTATTATTTTATTTTACTATTAAATTGTTTATTAGTATAAATCGAAGAATAATACATAGAATGCCTTTCAAAAATTTGAATTGATTTTAATAGAAAATCATAAGTTTCAAATTAGAAATTAGATTTCAATAATTGACAGTCATAATGTGGATTAGATTTTAATTAGTTAAAATCAGGTAACTTCATATTAAATTTAGTCTTTATAATCTTGATTATTTAGATTAGATTTATAAATTGAATTGGATTTTCAAGAGTTAAAAATCTGGTAATTCATTAAGTGTTAATAAGTTTCAGACTTTAATAACACATAAATTCTTAGTAACTTAGATTATCTTTTTAGCGGTTAATAATCTAAGACGATGACTAGGAATAATTAAATAGAAAATCCTAACACTCAAATAGTGAGTGGGAGAGAGATATATGACAATATATCTCGCGGTCTCCATCATTAGTTCAACATCGTGAAACTTAAATGGTGCCTCGAGACGGCTTTGTTATCGTCCCCCTACGGGGTGGTGTCTATTTAAGTTGATCAAGGTTGACTTCCTAATGGATAATATTTCTAGATGTATCTTGGGATTGACCTACCCTACGGTGCCAATTCTCGAGTTAAATCCATGGAATTCGAAATGATGGGTTACACTCATAAATGAAATAATTAATTGTTAATTAATTTCCTGACCGAAAAACGGTAGTTAAATAATATAGGAATAAGAGTTATTTTGTTATATTATTTAATTGAGAATGTTTCAGTCACAAATATTTGACCTACCCTACGACGACACTTATTTGTGAAATGTTAGATTATCGTTGCATAGTAATTATTTTCTAGGGTATTTTCTAATTCATTATTCGTGTATCATACATCACGTTTAATTTTATGCCAAAATTATATGATGTTAATTTTTGCAAATTGATATTAAATGTTTGTTATTTATTTTCAGCAATGGTATCTCCGTTAATTTCTATACTTGCTAATGATAAATTAAACGGGGAAATTATGTCAAATGGAAAAGTAACATGAATGCAGTCCTGGTCTGTGAAGACCTTAAATTTGTCACGACTCAGCCTTGTCCTCCCCAACCAGCAGAAAATACTGGACGTGCTGTGCGCGAGGCCCATCAAAAATGGGTCATAGCTGATGAGAAGGCCTGCTGCTATTTGTTAGCAGGGATGTCCGAAGTGCTTGCTACCAAGCACGAGGCAATGACAACAGCAACTCAAATACTGGAGTCATTGCAGGGCATGTTTGGGCAACCTTCTGAGCAGCAACGACATGAAACTGTTCGTGCTATTATGATTGCTAGGATGAAGGAGGGTACATTTGTTCGAGAGCGTGTCTTGAAGATGATGACCCACTTCAACACAGCTGAAAGCCATGGTGAGGCTATAGATGAGCATAGACAAGTGAGTATGATACTAGAAACTCTTCCGAAGAGTTTCATGCAATTCAAGAGCAACTATGTTATGAACAAGTTGACTTATTCACTTACACAGTTGCTAAATGAGCTCACTACTTTTGAGTCTATGAATAAGGACAAAAATAAGTCTGGTAAAGCAAACATTGTTGAGACTTCTTCTTCTGGTAAAAACAAGAGGAAGAGAAACACTAGAAAGGCTAAGGCTAATGTTAAGCCCAAGAAGCAAGCTACTCAAAAGAAGAGCAAAAAGGGCTCCAAGGCCACAAAGCCCAAAGGAAAATGTTTTCATTGTGGTGTTGATGGGCATTGGAAGAGGAACTGTCCCAAGTACCTCAAGGAGCTCCAAGAGAAGAAGATGAAAGGTAAATGTGATTTAATAGTCATTGAATCTTGTTTAGTGGAGGATGATTCATCCCCTTGGATAATTGATTCAGGAGCCATTAATCATGTTTGTTCTTCTTTGCAGTTGATTGATTCATATAGGCAGCTTGATGAGGGTGAGTTCAACATAAGAGTCGGGACAGAAGAAGTCGTTTCAGCAAAGGCAGTGGGAGAAGTTAGACTTCATTTTAAACATAATTGTTTTATTGTAATGAACAATGTTTATTTTATTCCAGGTTTTAAGAGAAAATTGATTTCTGTTTCTAAACTTTTGGAATTTAATTATTCTGTTTCTTTTTGTAATAAATTAGTTATTATTTCTAGAAATGGTTTGAAAATTTGTTCATAGATACAAGAAAATGATTTATATGTATTAAGACCGTTAATGCATAACCCACTGCTTAATACTGAAATGTTTAAGGTTGAAAAACCAAAAAAAAAAAACGACAAAAGATTTCTTATAATGATGACACATATCTTTGGCATCTAAGACTTGGTCATATTAACCTTGACAGATTAAACAGACTTGTAAAGAGCGGACATTTAAACGAGTTAAAGATCGATACTTTACCTGTTTGTGAATCATGTTTAGAAGGTAAAATGACCAAAAGACCTTTTACTGGAAAAGGGCTTAGAGCTAAGGAACCGTTAGAGCTTATACATTCGGACGTCTACGGTCCTATGAATGTTAAAGCTAGAGGCGGTTATGAGTACTTCGTCACATTTATTTATGATTATTCAAGATATGGATATGTTTACCCTATGCAACGGAAGTCAGAAACTTTTGAAAAGTTCAAAGAGTTTCGAGCTGAAGTTGAGAATCAATTGGGTAAAACATTGAAAACTCTACGATCAGATTGTGGAGGTGAGTATCTCGATATAGAGTTTGAGGATTACTTGCTTGAGCATGGGATTTTATCCCAATTGACTGCTCCTGGAACACCCTAGCAGAACGGTGTTGCAGAAAGGAGAAATCAGACCCTTTTGGACATGATGAGATCTATGTTTAGTTATTCATCATTACCTAGTTCATTTTGGGGATATGCATTGCAAACTGCAATGTATATTTTGAATGTTGTGTCATCTAAGTCAGTTCCAAAGACACCTTTAGAGTTGTGGAAAGGTCGTAAAACCAGTTTACGACATTTTCGCATATGGGGGTGTCCAGCACATGTGCTGAAAACAAGACTGGGAAGTTGGAACCACGTTCAAAAGTTTGCCTATTTGTAGGTTATCCTAGAGAGACTATGGGCGGACTCTTTTATAGTCCCGAAGAAAACAAAGTGTTTGTATCGACAAATGCTACTTTTCTTGAAGAGAACTATATGAGAGATTACAAACCTCTAAGTAAAGTTGTACTCGAGGAGTTACTTCCTGGGTCGAATAGTAACCCGTCAGCAAAAGTTGTTGACAATGATATAATTCAGACCACATCTGAACGTCAGATAGATTCTCATCAGAATCATTTACCATCTCATCGTAGTGGGAGGGTTATTAGACCGCTAGTCCGCTACAGAGAGATTGGAGAGGCACAAATTGCTATCTCTGATGAGAGTGTAGATGATCCATTGACATATCATAATGTAATGGAGGATTCTGATAAGGAGGAATGGCTTAAAGCCATGAATCTCGAGATGGAGTTTATGTACTCTAATTCAGTCTGGGAACTTGTAGATCAACCAGATGGAATAAAACCCATAGGTTGTAAGTGGATCTACAAGAGAAAAAAAGGAGTGGATGGAAAGGTTGAAACCTTTAAAACTAGACTAGTGGCAAAGGGTTATACCCAGAAAGAGGGAGTTGACGATGAAGAAACTTTCTCGCCAGTGGCTATGCTTAAGTCCATTCGGATTCTTCTTTCCATTGCCGTATGTCTCGACTATGAGATTTGGCAAA